>JAOXOE010027923.1:0-17230 GCA_028565055.1 Phoeniculus purpureus | reverse complement strand
TGAGGGGCCCAGAACTGGACACAAGATTCCAGATGTGGTCTCACTAGGGCAGAGTAGAGGGGGAGGAGAACCTCTCTAGATCTGCTAACCACCCCCTTTCTGATCCACCCCAGAATGCCGCTGGCCGCCTTCTGCATGCTAATCAATTAGTCAAAGGAGATGAATGCTGAGATTAATTAAAATCTTTTCACTAACATGAATTTTCTCTCATTCGTTTACAGTGAAAGATGGGCAGCAGTAAATATTTGCTCTTTGTATTTTGAAAGTTCCCTTTTTCAATCCAGCTTAACTGGGTAACAGCTATGGAAGAAGCGCCACATCTGTGTATTTGAAATGTCTGAAAATACACAGATTGTTGTGGCAACTGCCAGAGGACACAGGCTGAACCAAGAAACAATTACTGGAAAACCAAAACCGCAATTGTTTTGACAAAAAAAAAGAGGAGTGAGAAGGGATAAATATATAATGTCCTCTGTGAAGGCAACAGTGGAAGAAGAAGATTTAGAAATACCCATTAAATAATAAAAACAAATCCCACTTGAAGGCTGTGTGGGGAGTGGAATAATATTTCCTTCTGCATTTTTCTGCCAGTTCTATGCTGCACTCAAACTCTATTCATTCCCAGATGTAAAGTGAACTGCATTAATTTTCCACCTGCTTTCACATACCATTAAGCTTCCTGAAAATAAGCATTATTCGAGAAACCTGTAAGGATTTCTATTTTCAAATACTTGTGATTCAGCCAGTTACTACAGTGACGTGACCCCTAATTAAAAGTACATTCTTAGATAAAAAGAAGACCACCTGACATTACAAAAAGATTTAAAGGACTTCTGGGGTTCAGAGGATAAATTCTGAAACCTTTTGATGTTGGATTTTTAATTTCATGATCTCCGCACTTTGACTCGCCTGATTATGCCCCATTGTGGCAAACATTTACGTAAGTGCTCAACCCCACAGAGAGCTCCCTCTCCGTTTGTAATGATCTGGTTTCAGTCCTCTGAATTGTGTCTCCTGCTTCTTCCAGCTGTAAGGAATTGATTTAGCCACCTTCAGCCACAGGAAAAAACCCTCACTCAGAGAAAGATTCACTGTGTTAGGCTGAGAAAGCATTTGTGCTGCTCGCACGGAAAACCGTGTGTGCAGCTATTGAGGTCCCATCCTTTGAGAGCGATGAGATATGGCAGAACGTTCACCCCAAGCTGCAAGTGTCCCACGTCTATCAATGTAGACACAGTCATTTCCTTCACTGGCAATACTGATAGGGTGATTTTTTTCTTTTCAGAGAAAATCTTGAACTCAGGCTCCTGAGTATCAGTTCAAGGAGATGGAATTCAAAAGGAATTCTTAACTCAGACTGGTGATAGTTAATCACGGTCAGTGGGCTGCTTTATCTGATTGAGATAAATTACAAAGTTTGTCTTTTAGTCCAGATGGATTTTGTTAAAAGTTTTTGCAGAAACAGAAGATCAATGCAATGTTTTCTTTTAAAAATAAACAAATAAAAACCCCCAACCTTTTAATAGAAGCAATTATTTCAAAATAAAACTACAAAAATAACCATTCATCCTTTATTCTGAGGCATGGTGTTTAGTGATATATAGCCAACTACAGACTAACGAGAAACCCAGTATAAAAACAGTGAGGGGTTTAATCTGGAATTATTATTGCCTAGATACCGTACCAGAAAAGGACCAATATCCTGAAACTCTTTTATTTCCCGAGAAAAGAATAAAGAGCATCCGGTCAATAGAAAACTTGCGAAACTTTTTGCTGGGAAGAAAATGGAGAAGGAGTCACAGAATCACACAGAATCACAGAATCATTAGGGATTGGAAGGGACCTTGAAAGATCATCAAGTCCAATCCCCTGCCACAGCAGGATCACCCAGATCAAGTCACCTTTCAAGGTCCTTTCCAATCCCTAATGTTCTGTGATCTTCTGAAAATCCTTATCTGCCAAAACAGATTATCCTCACGGTTTGGCAATGGTGTTTCAGAGTGAGATATTACCAAACCAAGTTTGAAACTTAGTGCTTGGCCACAACGATTATTGAAGTGGAGGAAATAGTAGCTATGAATGGCCTGGCTTTGTCACCTTTATAAATAAAGTAAGAAATTCCATAAGTTGTTTCTTTCATAAGAAAATACTAAGTAGAGATACTTCCATTTTGTGCTAAGTATGCTTTGACTAAGAGTTGGGAAGTACTTAGAATTCAAGGACAAGTCTTTAATCAAATTATACGAGAACATCAAATTATACACTCACAATATGTTTTGAGATGATTGAGTTTGATACCACTAGCAGATATCCTGATATTGGTAAGTTTTATGTAGGATCTGTGTTGCACATGCCAGTAAACTGCTTACTCAAAGTAAACATTTTAAATCATTGTGTAAATGAAGACTATTCCATCCCGCCAGTGACAGGTACCATGAGTCTAGTGTGGCTGAGATCATAGAATCGTAGAATCATTAGGGATTGGAAGGGACATTGAAAGATCATCCAGTCCAATCCCCCTGCCACAGCAGGATCACCCAGATCAAGTCACACAGGAACATGGCCGAGCGGGTTTTAAATGTTTCCAGAGAAGGAGACTCCACAACCCCCCTGGGCAGCCTGTTCCAGTGCTCTGTCACCCTCACTGTGAAGAAGGTCCTTCTCATATCTATATGGAACCTCCTATGTTCCAGCTGACACCCATTGCCCGATGGATTGTTGATCAAGTAATGTGGGGCTGACCTGTGTACACTGAGTGGTTGGTTGTCAGAAGATTCTGGTAACAGATTGGACTAGATGATCTTTCGAGGTCCCTTCCAATCCCTAATGATTCTATGATTCTATGAAAAAATCCTCAAAATTCGAATAAAATAAAAATAAAATAGAAAAGCACTCAGCTACCTCTGCAAGAAATGTCCAGCTGTGGAATCTAATGAGTTACTAATTTTAATCAATACTTCCATCTGACTGTAAAAGCAGTATGTGTCTGCAGCATATTTTTAGGACCAAGACATTAATGTATAATATTTTTCCCTGCTTAATAAAGTGTGTAGAGAAGGCATCATTTCAAACATCCACAAAAACTCCACAAAAAAAGAGATGGCTGAAAATGGCAAGAAACTTAATGAGGAAGCAGCAACATAAAAGAGAAGCCTCCAAGTGATCAAGGAGAAAGTCAGTGACACAAACATGAAGACTCCCTAGAAACATACCTCATAATGTCTTTTTCCAGCCTTCTGCAAACGAGACACGATCACACAGGGATCTCACGCGCGGTTGTGAGAAGACTGTCAACTTCGCTGAGATGAGTTGCGCTGAATTTGACTGCCAAATGATTGTGAAAAACTAGTCAGCTGCTCACAGCTCAACGTGATTACCAATAATGAGCTTCACTGGAGAAAAAAAATAACATCAAGTGTCCCAGACAGAGCAAGCCACAGAAATCACTGAAAATATCTGAAAGTCAGAAAGTCCTATAATTTTACATGAGAAGGCTGAATTGTTCATAAAAACTCAGCACCAGAGCGTGGATCTCTGTTCGTACGTTACTGTGTGCTGGCTGTATAAGAAGCCTTCACTGCCAGCTATGCAGGGAATTGTACGCCTTTAGAACTGTCCAACAAGACTACTGCTGTTTACTCTACACGCTGCTACGTGTCACAATTTTGAAGCTAATGTGAAATGTGACTGCTAAGTCCCAAGCGAGTCAGACACCCAACATCTCACATATTCTGCTCCTTCCTCAGGACCTCGTTCCCCATTCAAAGGCTCTCCTGAGCTATTTACGGCAGATACTGACCCCTGTTCAGAAAGCAGCAGTCTTTAAACCCACAAATAGTATAAATTGCATAAAGATCAGAGATAATGCACAGACTCATCCTAGACTGTCACAATAAGCAGGACACAAGGCCAAGAGGAGAGCTGCAGTACTGGCCCTGCAGTGGTCCAAATTATTGGCAGACCAGAACTCGGCACGTATCAGTGGAAGGAATGTGACTTAGCATCGAAGAAAACAGTGTTAGAACTTATACCCTCATCAGTAGTGTGGCGAATTTAAAAACAATTCCTCTTTGCAGGTAACGACTGCAACAAGGACCCTGGAGACACCATAAAAATCCTTGCTCGTTCATTCTGAATGAGCCCCTGGCAGACCCAAATCGAACTTCCCCTAAAATACAATCTTAAGTCCCAGTCCACCTACTTATTGTGAGTCTTTGCAGGTTCTGCAGCATTTTTTTTCTTGCGGTATGGGGATGTTTTACAACAGAGACATGAGCTAAGAATACTTCATAGTGATGTACCTGTGCGACATATAGAATCAGAGAGCCATTAGCGATTGGAAGGGACCTCGAACAATCATATAGTCCAATCTCCTTACCACGGCAGGATCATGGAATCGTAGAGTCATAGAATCATTAGGGATTGGAAGGGACCTCAAAAGATCATCCAGTCCAATCCCCTGCCACAGCAGCACCACCCAGACCAAGTCACACAGGAACACATCCATATTGTTTTCTAGACGTTCTAAGCACCTGCAACACAGGCTTACCTTCTCCACCGTAAGTCAATGCAGAATCATAGAATCAGTCAGGGCTGCAAGGGACCACAGGATCATCGAGTTCCAACCTCGCTGCCCTGGGCAGGGATACCCCACCCTAGATCAAGCTGACCAGAGCCTCATCCAGCCTGGCCTTAAACTTGGTCTAGGTGGTCCTGCTGTCGCAGGGGGATTGGACTAGCTGAGGTTCCTTTCCAATCCCTAATGCTCTGTGATGCTAAGTACAATTGAAAACTATTTACCAACCTGAGATGGGTAAATGGCTTTGCATTAAAGGTCATTGCATTGGACAAAGAGCATTCCTTCACAGGAGTATTGTAAAGCTCTAAATGCTACTGATTCAAGCACTACTGATTTTCTATCTTGTGAAACAGAACGAATGCAGACACCTCAATCGTACAAGCAAGCACGCTTGCCTGTTATAGCCTCTCATTTTCCTGAAGAACATGTAATTTCTCTGAAGGATCTACTAAACTGTAGCAAACAACGTTTCTGAGAAGTCACAACCGAACACGGGGTTTTAAAATACCATTAGATAGTGGTGAGAACTTGTCAGATCCCACACAGTTCATTCCCCCATCCAGTGACGCATGATGTTTGGAACATAATGTACTTACACTTTTTGTTTGCAGAGGGAAGTCATGTTTTCCCTCCCATGCTTCTGACCTTTATTCTTATTATCAAATATTCTTTTCAATGTCATGGAATTATGCAAAACTGCCCCTTGTGAGCAATGTCAGAAGCATTTTGTCCGTGTCTTAGAATGATGTATCTGACAGAGTTTGAGCAGTTAGCCTGTATTTCCAAATGTTACTCAAATTAGATTCAAAACCAGGAAGAAGTTAAAGAGCTGCATGTTTTGTACCTCAGGTTTATTTGTGTTAGTCTCCTTCTCTAGAGACGTTTAAAACCTGCCTGGACATGTTCCTGTGCTACATGATCTAGGTGATCCTGCTGTGGCAGGGGGATTAGACTAGATGGTCTTTCGAGGTTCCTTCCAATCCCTGATGTTCTGTGGTTCTCCGTGATTATACCCAGTTAGTAATAAAAAATAGCTTAATACAACAAACAATGTCTCTAAGTCACTCAGTTCTCAGAGGTTTCCTTGTCACTACCGGAACTAAGCACTTGTTGGGGAAAAGGGTGCTGACAGCAATTGAAAGAAGAATACAAAGGCTTGAATTTGATTGTATTTCCTGATCACTTTTCTGCAAGGGCTTATCCAACTCTGAAATATCATTGTTATTTTAAGATCACTAATTAGTTTTCCCATTTAAAAAAAAAAAAGTCATTCACTCCAGGAAGGCATTTCTTTCATTTTAATTATGCAATGACTATTTCCAGCGATTGGCAAAAGTTCTTCCAAATGCTATATTCAATCTGTATTCAATCAGGGACAATCTGTACTGCCTACATAGCATTACCTCATCTCAACTCGCTAGCTCTTACAGCAGCTACATGTTATCTGTTGGGAGTTTAGGATGTAATTTCCTGCCGACGACCGCAGCTGATAACAGGACAAGTCGTGAAAATGAGAATGATATTCACTTACTCTTCAGAATATTGAAAATATACGCGACATCAATTGCAGATTATTGAGTATTTTTGTTTGAGCATCACTGCCAAGGGACTAGGCTGCCAGAAGGAAACAGCAGTGTAGACCATTACTTAGTAGCTCCACCTACCCTTCCTACAAGATCAACATTGTTCACTGAAGATCAAGTAGAACCATTATAAGAAGTGTTAGCTAGAATTAAGGAGGTAGGAGTCTTATATTTATGCTGCAGGATTCATTAAAATAAACACCAAAAGACACAAAGAGTGAGCCAGCGCTCCCTCAGTGACGCTAGTTACTCCTCACTGAGCCTTGTCTTATTTATTTATTTGCTTCAAGTACTGCTGATTTCTACTCTCTCATTTGGAACCCCATGTCTAAATTGAAAGCTCTGCAAGAAACGTTATTTCTTCGCCTTTTGGTGAGGAAACAAAAGTTTAAAGGACAGGAAGTGGAGGGAATAGGTAAGGACTACGCTGCAAGCTTCTAAAACAAAGTGGAAAATATCTTCAGAATTAAATGGACATCAAAATAGGGCTTTCTTCTGTGGGAGCAGAAAGGGAACCAGGCAGCCGTTTATGTGCTTTTATATATAAATACACACACATAGATCCCACGTGCATCTATTTATACCGTTTTACACCTGAAAATAACAGAAACAAATGCTGTGAGTTTGTTTCTGCAGACCTAGTAAGTCCTGAAATCACCATCACAGAACCACAGAACATTAGGGATTGGAAGGGACCTCGAAAGATCATCAAGTCCAATTCCCCCTGCCACAGCAGGATCACCTAGACCAAGTCACACAGGAACACATCCAGGCGGGTTTTAAACATCTCCACAGAAGGAGACTCCACAACCCCCCGGGCAGCCCGAAAAGGATGTTACTGCTACTAATCCCCACATTATTCCTGCAAAGCATATAACTGAAACCTTAAGACGAAAGACATTTTGCTTATTCAGCAACTCTTTCCATTAACAATTCCCACAAAGTTCTGAAATTCAGTGTTTATCTGAGAAAGGACAGCACAGACTCCTGTGTGATGCACTCTTAGTCAGCTTTGGTTCATGTTAAATATTCTCTGGATGCATCTCAACTATTTGAATAACAGTTACTGGAAGACTGAAATACACCATGAAAGGCTGTTGGACCATAACAGCAAATACACAAACACGAGTAAACGTGCACTGACTTATGTCCCTGTAAATATTACAGCATAATCATAGCCCAAGAAGCAGAATATTCAGAAAGCTGTACTGTCTTTTTAGTATCAGGTCCTAGTAGTGTTAAGTATCTGCACACATGGTCTGTAGAATATTGTCGTATTTGGAATTGTTACCAACGACTTGTAAATCAAAGAAGCACTATGCGTGCGCAGCCACATCTATAAATTCTTGAGGCTACAAGTTTATTGCTAAGTACAAGGCAAAAAAATTGTATCTTGTCTAGTAGCTACGTAAAACACCATATTGATTAAAAGAAGTCATTGGAAGGTTTTCTACTGAATGTTCATCTGCACGTCTGTACAAGATCAACACAAATTGTTCATAAATATGTGAAGGGTGGGTGTCAGGAGGATAGAGCCAGGCTCTGTTCAGTGGCATCTAGTGCTAGGACAAGGGGCAATGGGTGTCAGCTGGAACACAGGAGGTTGCACATACATATGAGAAGGAACTTCATCATGGTGAGGGTGACAGAGCACTGGAAGGGGCTGCCCAGGGGGGTTGTGGAGTCTCCTTCACTGGAGATGTTTAAGACCCGCCTGGATGTGAGACTTGATCTAGGTGATCCTGCTGTGGCAGGTGGATTGGACTGGATGATCTTTTGAGGTCCCTTCCGTTCCCTAATGATCTGTGATTCTGTGCTCCCCTCTCCATCCCACTGGGTGCCATCGGTGTCAATCCCATGCACTCGCTGCAGACCTGACCCACTCGCACCATTCTCTTCCCCAGGCTGAGGAATCCCGTTTATCAATGGGCACAAGTTTGCATCAATTAAAACTCCGCTTCCTTCTACTTTTGAACTCGTAGGGAAAAGCCAACAGCAGCACCAGGACAGTCGTTAATTACACCCCGGGACTGCAAATTGCCTTCCCCCAAACTGGGCTGCGTTTAATTCAATCAGACACCACAAACCTCCCGTTACCCCCTTCAGATGTTCACAAACCCTGAAACTTTAGGGCTGGCTCTGCTTGCAGCTCTCTCACAGCCCCGAACTGCTGTTGTTTATGTTTTTCTGAGCTGTTTCTAAACAAAAAGGATTTTTATTGCTTTCTGGCCAGATGCCCAGAAGGGGGAAAGTTTGGGGTGGGGTGGGAAACAACAAACAGGAGCTTGTCTTTTTCTCTACTCCTTTCACAGAGTGGCAGCAGGAGCTGTGAAGAGAGAAAGGGTGGGGGTGTTCTGCAGACCCAGTGAGGTGTCTGGTGCATCCTCTGGAAATCTGGTGTCATCCTCTCCGCTCCGGCCCTGGATCACAGAATCAGAGTCACAGAGCATTAGGGATTGGAAGGGACCTTGAAAGATCATCTAGTCCAATCCCCCTGCCACAGCAGGATCACCTGCACAGGAACATGATGAGGTGGGTTTTAAACATCTCCAGAGAAGGAGAAGGATCTCCTGGTGAGTTTTGTGCTGCTGGAGACCCTTCCCTAAGCAGGTTTTCTCTGACCTGTTTGGGACCAGCACTGGGGGGTGAGTGCTGGAGTCCTAATGGGGATGCACAGCTGGGTGAAGGCTGCACTGAAACGTCCACAGATTCAGAGCTTTTCCCTTTCTCTTTTGAAAGGTCTGGGGTGATCTGGTCACCAGGACCATGCGTCTGTCTGAAGAACTCAGGGTGGGTGCAAGGACCCAAGACTGGGTGCAGCAGGTACAGCTCCCCAGTGCAGGACCTGATGCTGCTGTAATGTGGGAAAGCTCCCACCTAGCACAGGCACAACCAGCACCTCGAACTGGTAAAGTGGTGAGGCTCCATCCCTCATGCAGAAAGTCCAGCTGGAAGGTGCTGGACTTCTCCTTCCTCATCTCCAGCTTCTCGGCCCTGATTTTCCATGCCAGGAGGAGCCGCCTGCTATCGATGGGCATAGGGAGGGCAGCACTCACTGCATGGAGGAGGCTGAGCTGAGCTGAGGAGCTCTGTGCAGCAGCCCCGACGTGGCGTCCAGGAAAGCACTTGATTGTTCCTGATCCGGGCTGTTTTCCGGTTATTAACGCTCGTGCCTGAGCTGCAGAGGGGCTCACGCTCAGCTCCCTTAATTAACACGAAGGGAATTTTCTCAGCTAGTTAAATCCTGGTGGTAATGAGCAGCTTCATGCTGGTGTTAACAGTATCTCACTTGCCCTGCAGAGTGCTGACAGCTCCCCGCAAGGCAGGGATGGCGCATCCCAAAGGATCCTGCAACGTCCCCCCTCAAGCTTTCCCAATGCTTTCCTCTCCCCTTCCCTTCCCTCCCCACTGCCACCTCCTCACCCTGGCTCCTTCCCCAGTGAAGCTACTGTGGAGGGCTGCCTGTGCCAGGCACCCACTACTCTGCCCTCCTCAGGCACTGCGCGCTGGGGAGAGGCCATGGGGCTGCACAGAGCCACGGTGCGTTGCAATGACCAGAATCAACCTGCCCAGTGCTGGGAGGGTAACTGGGATCCTCACACCAGTCAGTGCTGCCAGGCAAACAGAACGGCCCCAGTCCTACCAGCGCCTCGGCTGAAGCGCGACTGCGAGGTCTGGCAAACGAGATTGCCAAAGCGAGTGTTTTGTTCACGCTGTCTGGAGATGTTGGCTCGGTGGCCAGATCCCACAAGGATTGTTTTCCCAGAGCTGGGATGAGATCCTAGATGACCTTAGGCTGATCTCTGGGGTGACTCAGAGCAGGCTTGGCCAAGCCCATACATCCATGCCCAGCTGAGCCGCTGCTTTCACAGGATGCAGTCCCAGAGGTCTAGCTGGGCTTCTGACTTTCAGTTGTGGGAAAGCAGGGCTAGCAGGGAAACCAGGCTGGGAACCAGCCGGTGAAGCATCTCAGAGGCTCCCTGCCATGTTCCCTCTGACTTGTGGTCCAGCCACATCCCGTTCTGGAAAGCACAGCTGGGCAGAAATGCAGGAGCCCCAGGAGAGTGGGGCAGAATTGCACGGGTGGCCCCCTCTGTCCCTCCAGAGGCAACCTGTGCCCTGGATACAGGGGAAGGTGAGGGCTCCTGGAGGTCCTGTGCCCAGCAGAGATCTGTGGTAGCTCCCCAAAGCCCCAGCCCACACCTCTTATCTGTGGGCAAGCAGCAGCTCCTGGTTGGGTCCACGCTTTGGAGCAGAGTCAAGCTGAGGAACTCAGCCTGGCTTTCCGTGAGCTCGAGCAGGTGACAGGGATCTGCTGTGGATCAGAGTGACGTCCCCATGGGCAGAGCAGACTGCAGAGCCCAGCTCCTCACACGCACCTCAGAGTTAGCATCTGGCAGAGCAGAGCAGGAGACAGGAACAGAGAGTGTTTCATAACCGAATGCCAGAGGAGGAGACGAGGAGCTGGACACGCATTACATCAGACACATTTTTGATGGTGCTTTGACTCCAGACTGTTTCAACTTTAGGATGAAAAATGTCAAGCTATTAGTTCAGAGTGCAGAACACAGCAGCCTGGAGACTCAGAGGCTGGAGGGAGATGATGCGAAAGTTGGAGAATTATTCAGTGTGCACGTTCTCTTCTTCTTTTCTCCTCCATTTTTTCTTCTTTTCCCAATTCCCCCGAGGGTTTTCGACTTCGAGATCTGTGCACTTGTGTGGCAGCTGCACTGAGCGGCTCTGTCATGTCAATAACCCCTGTCACGCAGCAGCTCGTCGATGTTGGAGAGCGCCGCGGCTCGTCCCAGTCCCAGTCCCGCTTGGCATCTACTTTCAGGGATGTTTGCTAAATAAAAGCTGACTGCGGTGCACAGGATGGGGCAGCGGGGGCTGCTGAGGGGTGGACAGAAGGTTCATCACCAGAGCAAGCTGAAGATTCAGGGCAGGAGCAGCAGCATTTGCTATAGACTGAAATACT
The DNA here is from genome assembly GCA_028565055.1 of Phoeniculus purpureus. Lineage (NCBI taxonomy): Eukaryota > Metazoa > Chordata > Aves > Bucerotiformes > Phoeniculidae > Phoeniculus > Phoeniculus purpureus. Next base: position 6,090 of record JAOXOE010027923.1, on the reverse strand, counting down.
TGGGCTGAGCTCAGTGGACAAATTAGGCAGAAGCAGCAAATAGGAACCAAGAGGAACAGCAGGGCTGATCTGGAGCCAGACCTTGAGCAGCCACATCTGACCAGGTTGAGAGGAGTCAAATCTCCTTCTACAATATTCTCATAGCTGAGGATGGAGGTTGACTAGCCAAGGTAGATCTGCCTGGCAGGGTTTTCCCCTCAGCTCTAGTAGAAGCTGTTAGCCACACAATGAGCACCTTTGAGAATCTTTGTAAGGAAACAGAAGAAAACATATGAGGTGATCATCACCACCCCCAAGGCACATGCCAGCAGTGTGACTTGGAATCACAGATTCACAGAACATCAGGGATTGGAAGAGACCTCGAAAGATCAGCCAGTCCAATCCTTCTGCCACAGCAGGATCACCTAGATCAGGTCACACAGTAACATGGACAGGTGGGTTTGAAACATCTCCGGAGAAGGAGACTCCACAAGCCCCCTGGGCAGCCCATTCCAGGGCTCTGTCACCCTCACTGGGAAGAAGTTCCTTCTCAGATTGATGTGGAACCTCCTATGTTCCAGCTGACACCCATTACCCTTGTCCTATAATTAGATGCCACTGAGCAGAGTCTGGCTCCATCCTCCTGACACCTGCCCTTCACATATTTATCAACATTCATGGGGTCATCCTTCAGTCTCCTTTTTTCCAAGCTCAAAAGACCCAGCTCCTTCAGCCTTTCCTCATCAGGGAGATGTTCCGCTCCCTTCATCATCTCTGTTGCTGTATGCTGGACTCTTTCCAGCAGCTCTGTGTCCTTCTGGAACTGAGAGACCCAGAACTGGACATACTATTCCAGGTATGGTCTCCCCAGGGCAGAGTAGAGGGTGAGGAGAACTTCTCTCGATCTGCTAACCAGCCCCTTCTGATCCACCCCAGGATGCCGTTGGCCTTCTTGGCCTCAAGGGCACATTGCTGGCTCCTGGCCATCCTGTTGGCCACCAGGAGTCCCAGGTTCCTTTCTCCTACGCTGGTCTCCAACAGGTCAGTCCCCAACCTATACTGGTACCTGGGGTTGTTCTTGGCCAGATGATTTATGTGGAAAAATTACCATAATTGTATATTTACTTTGAGGTTTCTTGTCAGTTCTTACTGCTTTGTCCAGGAGGATGTTCAGCTACTTTCTAAAATAAAGAATTACACCGCAGTTCAATACGCACAAAGTTTTGTTTAGACAAAAGTACTATCAGAGGTAGACATATGGTGACATCAGATTGTCTATCGCCTGATAGGAACCTCCCCAGGTACTCTTCTGAATTGGAACCACTGCTGTGTCTGTACAGAGAAGACTCTAAAGCTCAGCAAGAGCGAACTTTGCACTTCAAGCAGACTTCATCTTTCTATGTTTACTTAGAAATTCCTCTTGACTTCTGATCCTCTCAACCATGGCCTTACAACCCCTTCTTAAATGCAGTGCAGAGCTGTTATGAAATGTTGCATACTGTGAGTCCTGCTGAGTCTCCAGAGAGCCTAAAGATGTGGCTGATGATGGAGACAGGGGTTATTTGAAGATAATGCTGCTTTGTATTGTGTGTGGTAGGACTTCACACTCTTTAAGTCTTGAAAAGAAGACAGTCTTTCCAGAGAGATTCCTTACAGGGAAAACTCTCACTGCACCACAATGTGCAGTGAGGCACAAAAGATTTAGCAGCGACCCTTGTTCTTACAAGTCACAGTCTAAGCAAGGGCTTTTCCTCACACTAACCTCAGGTAGCAACTGCAAACAGCAAGTGCCATCACCTGCAGAGGCAGACACTGCCTGCATAATCACAGAACATTAGCAATTGGAAGGGACCTTGAAAGGTCATCTAGTCCATTCCCCTTGCCAGTGCAGGATCACCTAGACCAAGTCGCACAGGAACATGTCCAGGTGAGTTTTAGACATCTCCACAGAAGGAGACTCCACACCCCCCTGGGCAGCCCCTTCCAGTGCTCTGTCACCCTCACCGGAAAGAAGTTCCTTCTCAGATTGATGTGGAACCTCCTCTGTGCCAGCTCACACCCACTGCTCCTTTTCATATCATTATATGCCACTGAGCAGAGCCTGGCTCCATGCTCCTGACACACACCTTTCACATATTTATCAACATTAATGAGGTCACCCTTCAGTCTCTGTTTGTTCAAGCTAGAGACCCATCTCCCTCATCCTTTCCTCATAAGAGAGGTGTTCAACTCCATTCCTGATGCCCTTTGACTGCGGTTATACCCGTAAGGAGAGTTTGTGCTTCATTTTCCAGGAATTATCAGTCCCTCACACAATTTTTTTCCACCACAAAGCTTTTCTAGTCCAAACCATTTCCGTGTGATTACAGATGTGCTCCTGTTTCTCTCCCATTTCCTTGTTTGCAGTGCACAAACGGTGGCCTCACACACACCAGTATAAACAGACTTGTAGTCGTCCTGCCCATGATTTCTAGTGGCATTGGCTCCATTCCCTTCTCCAAATGTAGGCTAGCTGGATTTCTTTATCAGAAGAAAAACCTCAGCTCTGGCCTTTAGTCTTAGTCTATAATACAGCTTCTTTGTGTAATTACATTTCACTAAGCAAACTGTCCCTCTTCCTGATGACCCAGCCCCTAACCAACTTGAGTACCCTGATGAGCGGTTGTGCTACAACAACTTTTCACAAGGGGGGCTTTTCTGGACAGAGCTACTACAGCACCAAAGAGGTTATTAAAGATTCTGCGTAGCCCTGAAAGGGCTTTTCACCTAAGAAGTGATTTTTTTGTTGGAATATCTTCCTGACAGTCAAATTGCGATAGTACATGATCTCAGCCACTCACTCAGTGGGTTTGCTAGTCACAGAATAACAGAACATCAGGGATTGGAAGGGACCTCAAAAGATCCAGTCCAATCCCCCTGCCACAGCAGGATCACCTAGACCAAGTCACACAGGAACATGTCCAAGTGGGCTTTGAATGTCTCCAGAGAAGACGACTCCACAACCCCCCTGGGCAGCCTGTTCCAAGTGCTCTGTCACACTCACTGGGAAGAAGTTCCTTCTCAGATTGATGTGGAACCTCTTATGTTCCAGCTTACACCCATTGCCCCTTGTCCTATCATTAGATGCCACCGAGTAGAGCCTGACACCCACCCTTTTCATATGTATCACTATTAATGAGGTCACACCTCAGTCTTTATTTATCCAAGCTAAAGAGACCCAGCTCCCTCAGCCTTTCCTTATAAAGGAAGGTGTTCTACTTCCTTCATCATTCTTGTTGCTCTGTGCTGGACTACTCTCTCCAGCAGCTCCGTGTCCTTCTGTAACTGAGAGGCCCTGAACTGGACACAATATTCCAGATGTGGTCTCACCGGGGTAGAGTAAAGGAGGAGAAGAACCTCTCTCGATATGCTAACCACCCCCATTCTGATCCACCGCAGGATGCTGTTTGCCCTCTTGGCCACAAGGGCACACTGCTGGCGCATGTTTTTGTCGTTCCAGACTTTCCATGTTTGTTTATAGAAAAACATAAGGTACTCAATACATGCCTTGCAAGTTCACCAACGTTCTTCAAACAAGAATACCAGGATAGTATTTTTAAGAGTTGATGTTGTGAACTCAACTATAAACTGCTTACAAAATGAATAAACTTTGGCACGTCCTTAAGTGCTGCATGAGGAATCTGGTATCTCTGTGCCAGGAAAAAAAACATGCTGTGCATTCCAGACGCCTGCGAACATCACAGCCAAGCCAGAAGTTCATGCTGAAAAAGTACTACTTATGTAAGAAAGAAGTAGTTAACTGGTGTTGAAAATGGGAAAAATGCTGCTTTTAGACTTAGAGTTCTGAACTGTTGAGAAATTGAGGATGAGCTGATGGTCTGTAAGTGACTATAACCATTTCCTCCATTGTGTGGGTGGAGGAGTTGCTTTGATCCCTGTACTTCACATACGGGAATACAAAAGTCTTCCTAGTAACACAGGCGCTATTAAGATAAAGGGAATTATCTGGGCTTTCAGGAAAGCATAAACTAGAACTGCCCTTCTTAGGAAGGAGTGTGGAGATAGCAACACTGTGTAGCTGCCTGTATAGATGTCAGAGTTAACTCCTGACCCAGTGACACGAATGACAGCTTAGGGAACAAACTTGAGCCCATGGCATGACAGGCGCGAGAACCAATTGTTTTGACAGGCTGTAACACAGCCCAAGGAGCACAGCAATGAGCAGAAAGCAGTGTAGTATTGGGGGTTGTGGAGTCTCCTTCTCTGGAGACATTTAAAACCCGTCTGGATATGTTCCTGTGCGACTGGATCTAGGTCATCGTGCTGTGGCAGTGGGATTGGACTGGATGATCTTTTGAGGTCTTTTCCAATCCCCAATGTTCTGTGATTCTGAGATTCCCCCTTACATGTACACAGACACAGAAGCAACAATCAATCATTTTCCATAATGATCTTTCAGAATTTGCCATCTGCTCTGCTGGCAGGACCCACAACAGGAGTAGCGAGTCAGGAAGTGTTTAACATAATGATTTAAATAGTCATTCAATTTTCATTGTCACAACAGGTCCTTACAACCTTCAGGACTGAACCTGCCTTCTCCAACTTCCCTTTGACAGCTTTAAAACAGGGGACCAGACAGAAGCAATATCCTGAAATCAAACCCAGAAATCCCCAGTCAAAATCATCCCCTACTTCTGTTGGAGCAGGGAGGTTGGGCCAAGGTGTCTGTCATTCCCATGTACTGTTGTTATTGGTCAAGACTTGTAAAGGTTATTGATCTGGGAAGAGTGCTTTAGTGAGACACAGCTTTTCTAGATCAATAACCAGTTTGTTTTGAACTTACTTACCATAGTGTAGAGTGTCTTTTCCCCTCGTTAATTATTCTTGAGTAATGTGTCTGCTTTCAACGCTGCAGCAAGTGAAATGCAAGTGCACATCATTACCACAGACTCCAAACGCAAAAATGGAGTTCATTATCAGAAAGAGCAGTCCCTCCAGGAAGCACTCTTGCATCACATTAAAGTTAAAACATGCTAATTTTAGGCTTCTTATTGCAAACCTATCACATCTAATGCTTCTGAAAACTGCTCTCAGCAGGCAGGTCCACTGTGCTCAAGCAGGTCCCAGGTGAATTCCCTCGCTCAGCCTCCAGGCAAAGGGCACCTCTGCAGCCTACAGGCAAAGGGCACCCGAGGACAGACTTGCAGGTTTTGAGATTGTAAGATCTGTGGGTAGGAAGTTTGCTATAGTGTATGGAGTCCTTGGGATGCTTGTCTATATATGGATGAAAGAGGTAAAAAGAATTAAGTACGGATCATAGAATCCTACAATGGTTAGGCTGGAAGGGACCCAGAAGATCATCCAGTTCCAACCTCTCTGCTGTGGGCAGGGACACCTCTCTCCCACTAAACCAGGTTGCCCAATGCCTCATCGAACCTGGCCTGGAAGTCTCTCGGCAGTAGCTATCCTCAGGTCAAGGGAGGATACGAGGCTGCATGCACTGGATTCCGCCCATTGGCTGGACTTCTTCCAACCTGAGCTCAGAGATTTGCCTTCTACACACAGCTGGCTTCTTAAGAAACCTGTATCACCACATCCTCTGGACAACAGCTGCCTCCTCAAATGCTGCTGCTTTATTTCAGCTTATGTTCAGGTAACGCAAACCCGCAGAGGGTTTCTCCTGTCTGAGATAACATCCTTCCCCTCACACTGTGGTGGTGGATCAGGACAGAACAGAAACAGGGCCGCAGACACATTCTGTAGGGTCATGCCATCTTCTGTTGGAGCCCGTGGGCACTACTTGCGCTCGAAGCGACTTTAGCAGTGAGGCCTCCTCACCCCCACGAACCGCGGGAAGGGAGCCTCGGCCAAGCTTCACTCTGGCTGCTTAAGCTGACAGGAAAGGCGGGCGGCCTCGGCCGGCGGTTGCGTTCTGGGAAGAGCTGGAGGCGATGCTGCTGCTCCCAAGGAACTTTGGGGTTGACGTGAGAGAGAAGGGGCGGCCCGAGCGCCCGGCAGACGGCGGCGCGTATTTACATCACAGCGGCCGCCCCGCCCACGCCCCGCCTTCGCCCTCCTCCTGGAGCTTGGCCCCGCCCCCTCCGCCCCTCG
>JAOXOE010027922.1:0-17232 GCA_028565055.1 Phoeniculus purpureus | reverse complement strand
TATCTATCTATCTATCTATCTATCTATCATCTATCTATCTATCTATCTATCTATCTATCTATCTATCTATCTATCTAATCTATCTATCAGTCATCTATCCATTTACCTATTTCACTTGTCTTGCTGCAGGACATACAAGATCTTCTGATATCTGTGCTGTGCCTTGCTGTGCCCCACACTGGCACATACCACACCTCTCTGTTAGTGTCCATATTAATTTTTCATTATCTCCTAGTTTCCCAAGTTGTTACTTACACAGTTAGGAAATGACAAAAGATCGAGCAACGAATCTGACAGTGATTAGGGTGTCAGACAGCCACATCCTATGCTGGAGATCATCATCAACTGTAGTAGGACATTTCATCTCACAAGTCATACTGTCATACTCTCCTAAATAGTGCAAGCATCAGCCTTAGCTGAAGTCATTATGCAGGGCCAGAGCAAAAGCAAGAAACCTTAATTAATCATAACTGATCAATATACCTTTGTGTATGGTGAGGGTTGGCACTGATGTTACACATGTGTTAAGTTTATGTCCACAGTGATTCCAAAATTGCATCACAGCAACCTACCGGAGAACCACGACTTTTGAAGCTGAAATTCGTCTTCATGATCTCTTACAACAGCCCAGCATGGGATCTGAAACAGAAGAAATCTCATTTCCAGGTTGTCATTTCAGCCTATGTGTAGATGGGTGTCTATGTAGCAGATTCACACTGTTTGTAATACAGGTGTTTGGCATGAGTGAGCCCACTAAAAGTGACGTTGTCAAGAAAGCTTTATGGGATTTTAAAACATTGACATCATCTTCTGATTACGCTTCTAGCTTAAAGTGTCCTGACCTTGCTTCCAAAAGTGAATCAAGTCTAACATGAATACCACTATGAGGATCAAGATGGTCTGCTCTCCACTGCCCAGTGTGCACACTCATAACAGGATGTGATTCCATATAGAGCAGCTACTACATGAGCAGTGGGGGTTGCACTGTTCACTATTAACTTATGAAAGAATGAAGATTCCTTATCTGTAGCCCTTATATACTTCATCCACTCAAAAATCTCTGCTGCTCCAGTTGTAGGTCCTAAGTTTGTTTTCTTTCCTCCTCCTTCTCATTTTCGTTGTTCTCCTGTAGCAGACTATACAGCCTGTTCCCTCAGTATCAATAGAACATCTTTGTTTCATTGTTCAGCTCTAATTGCAGTTTTGTGTCTCCATTCTTTAACAAAAACTCCCTGAACAGCTCTTTTTCTACCTAGAACAAATAAGGATAAGGATTCTTCACAGCCAATGTGGTTTTTACTCTTTTCCCAACAATACAAGCAGCATAATCAATAAATACCTGTAGAATGAAACCTTATTCTGCTTCATTAGCTGCATCTGTCCAATAAAAGTTATTACATAAAAGATACACATTTCAGCTTCACTTCATCTGTAAACCTCTTCTCCATCCCCATGCTTCAGTCGTATTCTGTTATGCACATAAACACTAAACATGAGCCTACAGAGCCCTTTGGAATGTCTCACTTCAAAATCGTTTTATCTTCAGCTCTAGCCTCTTGCTTGCTTGGTTTTTTTGAATCAAATTGAATTTCAGTTTGGTTGAGCTGTTGGGTTTGGGGCAGGCTCTTGGTTCTGATTTTTTTTTTGCTTTGTTTGTTTCATTTTATCTTATTTTCACTTTTAAGGTTATAAATCTGACACAGACTGAACAAACTATTTTCCCAAGCACTACCTGTTTCCCATTTGCTAATTGATAACTTTAGATTTAAGACTCTTCCCAAAAAGTATTGAGTTAAGAAAGGGGAAACATTTCAAAAATGAGACCTCCAACAAAAACAAAGCCCTTTGCTTTTAAAAGTCCTAAATATAAACACCCCACCAGAATGATACTTCCAGTTTGCATACGCCGTCCTGCGCTCAATCCCCAACAGACTCGGAGGAGTTCTAGCCCTAGCCACCTCTGTCCTGGTCCTATTTCTTGTTCCACTTCTCCACAAGTCAAAACAACTCACAACTGCCCTCTACTCCCTCTCCCAACTCCTCTTTTGAGCCCTAGTTGCCAACCTACTCATCCTAACATGCAGCCAACCAGTAGAATTATCATCGGCCAACTAGCCTCAGTCTCTTACTGCACCACCCTACTAATCCCATTTCCCCTTGCCAAGGCCCTGGAAAACAAATTATTAAACTACTCAAGTACTCTAATAGCTTACAACAAACCATTGGCCTTGTAAGGCAAAAGCTGAAGAGTAAAGCCCTTCTTAGAGTATCCATCAGAAAAAGAGGATTTAAACCTCTACCTCCAACTCCCAAAGCTGCTGTTCTAAACAAAACTATCTTCTGCTAACCTGCACTACCCTAGTAGACCCACAAGACAACCCCTGCACAAACAAGGTTATCAACAGCCTTCACCTGGCCAATAAAACATTCCCACCCTGGATGAATAAAGCAACACCACCAAAATCCAGCCAAACAAAGAACATTTCCCCCTCAATCAACTGTGTAAACATCAACCTTCAAACACGCCACCGAACCACCCACCACAAAGCCCACAGCAAGAACCACCAACAATCCCACCCCATACCCCCAAACATGCCAATCCCCCCAGGGCTCTGGGAAGGTATTGGCAGCCAAAGCCACAGAATAAGCAAGAACCACCAACATACCCCCCAAACACACCATAAAAAGCCCCCAAGCCACCTAAACTCACCAACCGCCCACAACCTGCAATCGAAACTAGCGCTAGACTCACAACACCATAGTAAGGTGATGGGTTTGGTCTGTTAGTAATTGTGAAGTTAGTAAACTTTACAGTTCCTATGCACAGAAACGGTGACTACAGAGCACCCCTTAAGACCAAGCTCAAGATGTGCACACTCTCAGTGCTGTTTGCCTCACGCGCACACAGGGACACAGAAAAAGGAACATTTGCATGTACAAAGCTCGTCCTTTTGAAATTACTCATTTCACAGCTAGGGAATATTTCCATACAGACCACGCTTGATTAGCATGGCCAGCTCACATTAGTCACAGCTCTTTCAAGAAAAACCTTGATCCGGGCCATCTGTTGAACTCTATACGCCCATAGAGGCTGCAGCGCTAAGCAAAGCATCCAGACTGATACAGAGCACAACAACAGGCTGTGGTCTGACTTTGTTCCTCTAATGTGCTAGAACGTTATTTGGCTTTAATACAGCCTAAACCTGTGTGCCTCATCCTCTGCTGTTCTTTGGATCAACAATAAGTCAGGTTCTGGACTGTTCTTCCACACACTCGGTAGGACGAAACTGCTATAGGATGGTCTCTTTTTTTGAAGTGCGGTATTGAGTGCATGTGGTCCTTGCTAAAAAAGAATGGAGGTCTTCACCTGTGTGCTTTTAGCTTCCTGCTCCATCGCCACCCCGTCAGGAGGACAGCTCTCTCCCTTGTGCCGAGGAAGTTGTTCTCCTTGAGTGAGGCTGTTTTTTTCAGGATTGCTCCAGGAGCTGTGTTTCCCGAGTCTGTTCTCTGTTGCTTGTTGCAAGGTGTTTGTAGCTCACCTTGTTGCAGCTGTAGTGGAACATACAATTTCCTCTCTCTCCTTTACAGACAAGGAGAAGGGAAGATGTTCTTTATACAGGTCACAATCTGGATGGCAGGTTCCAGGTTGCTGTGAACCCTACGGCATTTTGATTGTAATCTTGTGTTGAGAAGACTATTCACCTCGCCTTGCCATGGACTTTTAGAGAAGGTAGACTGTGTTGGATGTTAGGAAGATGTTCTTTACTGAGAGGGTGGTTAGGTACTGGAATGGATTGCCCAGGGAGGTGGTGGTGTCACCGTCCCTGGATGTGTTTAAGGAACGAGTGGACGCGACGCTTAGGGATCTGGTCTAGCAGTTAGATACTAGGACAAAGGTTGGACTTGATGACCCTGGAGGTCCTTTCCAGCCGTGATGATTCTGTGATTCTGTGTGATTCTGTGTGTGGCAGCTTGGGGAAGGGAAGGGACAGGAGAACTTTCCATTTGGACCAGGTTCTCTGATTTTCTGTGGTGGACCATGCGTTTTCTGCGTAAGGCAGATTGCTAGAACTCCATCCACAGAGTGTAGATGTCTAGGAGGGACACCAACAAACCAGATGCATTTGAGTTTTCAGCCTTTGACATACAACAAGTGGGATGTCCCCAGTGCCTCTAAAGGCACCTTACTGCTGCTCAGAAAATTTGGCTTTCAGAGCACTTGTGTACAAGGTGTAAAATGTAAACAGTAAATGAAGGCTGCTTTTTTCCCTTTCTGTCCCCAAAGGCGTTGCAAGTGACTTTCTGTTTGGAATCATACTACCAAAACACTTGCAACAGTCAGGTTGCTTCTGAAGGATGTAATGAGAGTGCTCAGTTTCGAAACACTTGGCAAACTGGTTGGGAATGTCCATAAAGGCCAGAGGTGCATTGCCTTTTCTGCTTCAGCTGAACACCTCTAGAACCAGCCTCAAGATCGTTCTGTGAATACTTCTCAGCCAGTGAAAATGTTGACTAGCACAGTATTTTGGACAACGTACATGGAAATAACATGAAGTACTGTTCAGATTTTTCAAGTAAATTTTTATGATGACTCCTGTGGGGAACAGTTTCTGTGTCACATCATCACAGTTTGCCATAGAAATGCTTCTTTTTCCCCTCCCACCTTCCAGCTGCCAGTGCCTGCAGTGAAATGGGCTAGCTGTTTTGTTATCACTATTGACATTTTTTATTCATATAAAAAACCCAGCACCTTAACCTTCCTTTAGGATCTGTCTATTACATGGGACAGCTGGTGGAACAAAAGGGAAAATTATTTGGAGGGAAAGAGTGCCTCAGAAGTGGGCTGAAGTACTATGGGCTAGCATGAGATTTCCCGGTGTTTTAAATGTATTATCTCGCAGACAGTGTCTAACAAGAATCAAACTTGGAGAGCAAAAAACAAAAAGCAAGATCTGTCTAAGCAACAGCTGTGGCTCGCGTAGCCAGATGGATTTAGAGTTGGATTTAGAGAATCAATAAGATCTACACAGGTTACAAATCCTTTAACCTAACCTTGTCAGTTGTAGAAACACCCTTAATTTTGTTCTTCTTGTTTTTTTCACTCACTATTTAAACATTTTTTACATGCCTTTCATCTTAGTGAAATGAAACACCATGTTTTTTCTTTCTCTTCTTTTCTTTTGTGTTGTGTTGTTGAGGGTTTTGTCTTGGTTGGTTGGTTTGGTGGGTTTTTTTAGATTTGTTTTCTTTGTTTCTCCTCAGGCACCTAGTGACACACTTCTTTTTCCTAAAAGGACCAAGAAGGAGGAAAACTGCTGAACTCGACACAGTTGGTCAGCACAAAACACTTAATTAAGCACTTCTTCTCCAATACTCATAGAAACACTGGAAATGCACTGAGACTGGTTCAGAGCAGAGAGTACAACCACTGCACGATCTCAGACCAAACAGCACAATTTTAACATCTTTTTGTTTCCAAAGCAGGCAAATACCTCCTGTCCCAGAATGCAGATGGGTCAGTGCAGACACCTGTTTGTATTCTATGCCAGAAAGAGACTATCAACTACAATCGCTGCTGCTGAAATGAACTGAAGTCCAGATTCTGCTGCTGGACTGTGTTCATGATATAACCCCGTGCAAGAAGCAGCTATAGTTTTATTGTTCTTCTTCCCCCCCCGCCAAACCTTGCTAAATCCTGTATGCACACACTTATTAATCCTAATCCCCACCTCGGTGAATTTTCTGGATTCATTTGGCAGCTGCTTTGCCAAGATTAAGCCTACGTCTGCAGATAAGTGTGGGCTGGTGCAGGGAGTTCAGGTACTTTCATAAATTCCCTACAAAGCTATAAATCTTATCTCGTGATAACTTTCAGAGTCACAGTATGCTTCGCCTTATTAAGCTTTCCCATGTGGTAAGACAAGCTCTGATACACTACAATAGATATGTGCAGCTGATTTGCACCTCCTAGGTGTTGGGAACAGGTGATCTTACTCCTTGCTTGAGTGGCCTTGGGCAGAAGCACTGACGACAGCACCGTATTTCAGGCAACAGCATCAGACCTCAGTGGTCTCCAAGACTCTTTAGCCTTAGAGTTATTCTTTATGGCGCATGCAGTCGGTGAAGCAAGAAGCATCTTCAAGCTCCAAATAATTTATTGCATTGTTCAATATCAATTTTGTGTTATTTATGTAATTGTGTGCCAGAACAAGATCTCCAAATGAACTCCAACTGCTTTGGGGCATCTGCTATCTTCTTAAGTGGTCACTTTTGTCCTACAATACCAATGCTTTGCAAATGCCTGTCTACCCTCTCTGCAATAGCATGGTCTAGCCATGCTATTATTAAGATCAGAGGTCTTAATAATAATTAAGACCTTAATAATTATTAAGATCAGAGGTGTGATTAAGATCACACTTTTTTCATTAAAAGTGTGTAGAAATATGTTAAATATTTCTTTTTACCTGTTTATAATGAAATATGAATGTATATGACCTACCTGATAGCAAAGACAAAATACCTTGTTTTTATTCCCAGTAAAGCTCATGACAAATCTCCACTTCAGATTTCAGTTGCGTAAAATCTGGCTTCATTAGGTAAATTTAGACAAACATAATACTCTAAAACCTACGCATCCAGCTTTCTGCATGACTGTATTTGTTTTCTTTGGCAAGGCTTTGATAGCAGAGTGGTCTCTATGAGAAGATACAAGGGCTGCCCCTGTCCTGGAAAACAGCTGTTTCCAGCTGGCTCCAAAATGGGTGCGATGCTGGCCAAAGCTGAGCCCATCAGTGATGCTGGTGTTGCCTCTGTCATAATATAATTAAGAAAGATTTAAAAATGGTGCACAGCAGCTGCAAGAGAGAGAAACATGTGAGACGAACAGCACTGCAGACATCAAAGTCAGTGAGGAAGGAAAAGGAGGAGGAGGAACAACAGGAAACTGAGCAGAGATTTCCCTGCAGCTCACAGAGAAGATCACAGTATAGTAGGTCCTACGCCTCACAGAGGACCTCATGCCACAGTTATTTAGGACCCAAATGTAGCACCAACCACTACAACATAAATTAATGTCCTATGTGCCAAGATGAGGGAAATCCTCTACCTAAGAAGAGTTAAGTCATTAATTTCATGGCTTCAAAAAACTAAAATCCTTGAATTGCTGTAGCCCTCTGTTATCTTGCTCGGTTTATTCTATTTTAATAGTGTCTTCTAGGAGTTAGAAGAAAAGGTCACAAGGGCTGCAAAATTCCTAACGTTCCCAACTTTGCTTTCCTTTTTATTTCGCTTTGGAATAACGACCTGTGAACACTAAAATCAAAAGCAAGTTATCAAATCCAATTGTCCATCGACCATGGCCTTCAAAACAGTACTAGTTGCTTATTGCCAAGACATAACATCTTTACGGCTGTTCAGCACTGTGCTGTTTGTTTAAGCGTGTTATAATGAACCTGTAACCCCAGATGTCCTACATGGCTCAGACTGTACTACGTGCTTGCGTTAAACTGCGTGCCCCAGACCGCCGTCCATTCACAGTAAGTGGTGTAAGTCACTAATGGATAGTCTTCACTCTTCTGCAGGCTGTTGTTCCTCCCACTGATCTGTCAGGGCAAAAGAGCCAGAAAACAAACTAATTGAGAATTTTCTCAATACAAGTGTTTGTAGGGGTGAAAGCAGGCAGTAAATAGCATTTGATGAGAATGCTTCATTCACCCCTGCTCTCCACTTGAGACTGTTGCACTGGAGAGACTGCTGGTTACCTGTAAAGTTTAAATTAACCTCAGAAGCAGGGAAATGCAGAGGCAAAACAAAACCCTCCTTCCCTGTCCCTTCATAGTAAACACATTGTAGAGAAACCTAAGGCTGTGATGTATAAAATGACCTTTTCTGCTTCATTATTTCCTTTGGGAAGGATCATCAGACATAATAGCCAGTTCCTAGGGGGTGCTTATTGGGTCATAAATGCCCACAGAGCTATTAAAATTCATGAAAGTTCAAGATATGGTCCTGTATAGTGTTTGTATTCTCCTGATGTTTCCCTGATAACAGTATGAACCGGAATACAAAGAAGTTACGCAGTCAGAGAGATGTCAGATAGTCTCGCTGAAAACCAAAGGCTGCTCACGTACAACCACAAAAGTGGTTCTTTAAAAGGATGTACAACTTGACCAGAAATCAAAAGCCAGGAGCTAGAAAGAATCAAAATGCATCATCTGCTTCCAATCTAAGAGAGACAGAATTTGCAAGAAATTATGGGGGCTGATGTCACCGTGGAAAAGCCAAGAACTATCACCTGTGTAGTCGGTGTTGCTCCCAGGCTGTAATTTGCTTCTTCTGCCTGTCTGCCCTTTTTCTCTTTGGAAGAGAAGCATGCCTTGTTGATGAAAGGTGTGAAAAAATACTGTGCTGCTTCATTTCATCCCACTAATCCAGTCCCAAGCATGAAAGATACAGGTGTACCTGGGGTGAAAACAACCCACCCTCATCATAAGTCTTTCATGGGGATTCAGGCAGAGACAACGAAATACAGCTGAAATTATATAACAAATGGTAGTAGAAACCACAGGAAAAACATCTTCTTGGGAAAAAACCACCAGAAGGATCCGCTGGGACAGAACTGAAACTCACATAATCCTCTACAATTTGTTTCCGTGCATTCCTAAAAGGAAACAGTTTGCATTATGCAAGCACAGAGATCCTTTTATGTCACTGAAAACAATGATGCCCAGATAATCAAGGCTATTATAAGATGAACTGTGAGTAATAGTGTTTCTGTATCTCACTGGAATGCATGCTCAGCTGGCTTTTTAGCAGAGAAAAAAACATGCTGTAAGGGGAAGAATCTACAATAAGTGGGCAGATTTAAACTACAGTTTAGTCTTCAAAAAAATCTGGTGACCTTTGGGAAATGCTGCAAGACTGATCTCCTTCTGCAGGCATTTCCTTATTCATTAGTCTATTGTAATTATGGTCCATGGGCAAAAGTGAAAACTGGCCTTGATCCACAGCAGTGCTCACCGCTCTCACTTGGGGAAGTTGACAGAAAGAACAAGCACAGTAACTGTAGCAACTAAACATTTGGTCATTATTATGTCTTCAGTATTCAGCAGCCGTTAACGTGCTCGTTGCTAGCTTGCCATTTCTCCTCCTTATTTGCTCAGTCTCTCTTCTTCTGTCTCCTACAGGAGCTTTGTTACCTCTTCTTAAAGAAACTGCCCCTTCCCATCCTATATTCAATTTTGTCATATTATTAGTGAGAAACTTATTGCTAAACTGACCAGCAGCGAAGTTAACACAACTCATTTATACTGAACACTAAATGTCATTACCAGGGCTTGTCTCTTCATGGAATAAACAGGATATGATAATAATAACTCACTGTTTTGTGAATGCACCATTTTGTAAAGTTTTCTATAGCCCAAAGTATTGACAATGTGCTCAGGTGGCCAAGACAACCTGGCTTGTACCAGAGATAGTGTAGTCAGCAGTAGCAGGGAAGCGATGGTCCCTCTGTATTCAGCGCTAGTAAGGGCACACCTCAAACACTGCATTCACTTTTGGCATTCTCACTACAAAAAAGACATTGAGGTGCTCAAGTGTGCCCGAACAAGGGCAACAGTGCTGGTAAAAGGTCTAGAGAACAAGTCTTATAAGGAGTGGCTAAGAGGACTAGGGTCCTTTAGCCTGTAGAAAAGGAGCCTTGTTTCTCTCTACAACTACCTGAAAGGAGGTTGTAGTGAGATAAATGTTAATCTCTCCTCTCAAGTAACATGATGGGACGAGAGGAAATGACCTCAGATTGCACCAGAAAAGATTCAGATTGGATATTAGCTATTTATTCACTGAAAGCATTGTAAATCTTTGCAACAGGCTGTCCAGGGAAGTGGTAGAGTTCTCGTTCTTGGTGGTATTTAAAAGGCATGGAGATGTGATGCTGAGTGAAAGACTTGGATTAACAACTGGACTCGGTGGGCTTAAAGCTCCTTTCTAATCTAAATGATTCTCTGCACCTGGGTAGATATTGCCATACTGTAATATTTCACTAATCTGCTTTATGTGAAACTGGTTACTGTTGGTCTTCATGGAGAGAAACAGACTATTTGTTTGAAATAGATTCCATAAATGCCGTGAATGTGATGCAAAGTGCATGAGCCATGTAAAGATGTCGTATGTTTTTGGAAAAGTGGAAACAATGGCTTTCAAGATTCTACTTAGGAAAGTTATTTAAAATATTTAGTGAGTTAGCAACCTTGATCTTTACTGACAGCACTGATTAACTTCAGAAGACTTCTCAGTCATTTTGGAGATAAAAACTTGCCATGTCTGATAAAGCTGAGAAGGACCTGAGCTGGCTCATGCGTTGTATTTAAGCCTTTTAGATCCTTGTTGGGAGGTAGTTAGCAACTTGTTTGAAGCTGCGTTCATGTGTCTAGCTCCACTCTTTTTCCTAAATGTCTCCTCCAGTACAGACTTACTGTATTTTACCCTTGTGATCATATTTCCTGACCAAAACCCCGGTTCTTTTCTTTGTTGTTCAGGTCACAAACTACTTTAACTTCCAGTAACTACTTGTGGTTTTTATTTTGATAACAATCATTTAAATAATCCTCAAAATTCTTCTCAACATCTTTTTAGTTGAACCTTTGCAATCTTTATTCTGGGAAAAATAGTCATAGGCCAGAGGTGATTTCTAAGTGTGAGTAACTATAAAGAATCTAATTAATTAAAGAATAATTTCGTATTCTGATTTCTAGCTCAGCGTGCTATTTTTCCTAGGAGCTGATGATACAGAGGAACAGAGATCATCACTGAAAGTAATCCTATGAAAGTAACTAATGTTGGATGGTCAGTACAATGAACTCGTCACGTTGACACCCTGAGGATGCCTATGCGCTCAGAATGCTCTACGAGAACTTTTTCCCCGTTATGAGTTCCTGCGTTTATTAAGCTAAATCTACTTACATGGCATTTTAGAGCAAAACAAGTGGAAGGCTTTCCTCATGTATAATACTTCTGTATCATCCCAAAGCAGGCATTCCTTAATTTTTTTTCCAAGTAAAGTAGCGTAAAATCTAGCAGGAACAGCCTGAAACAATTTGCTTTGTTTGTTTTGCATGAAAGCTGTTGCCCTTAGACACAAGAGCCAAGAAGAAAACAAAGCGTATTTCAGCAGCACAATGAAACCAACGACTTCATAATGTTGTTGTATAGGTACAGTTTTTAATGAACATGAGTCAGCCATCTTCCAAAAGTAATTCTTGTGACAAGACTTAAGGGGAAAGGAGTAAAAATACAACTGAAATCCAGGAACATACAACTTCTTCTCTGGAGGTGTTTAAAACCAGCCTGGATACGTTCCTGTGCGATGACGTCTAGGTGATCCTGCTCTGCAGGGGGATTGGACTACGTGATCCTTCTCTTCCAGTCCCTAATGTTCTGTGGTTCTGTGATTCTCAAAGCAAAAATTTTTCATCAAAAGCAAACCAATTCAAAATGGAGAAGGTTAGTATTCTGTCACTGAACACTCTTAAATTCTCTGAGTCTTCCATCAACACTGTTATGTGTCTTCAAAAAGTTCTGCACAAAAAGGTAAATTCTCCTTATGTCTCTACATAGATTGTTCTTTTTCCTCTCCCATCCCCTCCCATCCTGTCCTCTCTTCTCCTTTTCTCCTCTTCTCCTCTTCTCCTCTTCTCCTCTTCCTTTCCCTTCCCTTTTCCCTTATCTCCACCCCTCTCTGCCACATATTGATGAGTATATTGATTTGTTATTAAAGTTTATCTTTGCCAGTGACTGGAAGTTAGGTAGCCTACTTCCTTAACAACATCACAAAGAACCAACCCGTGGACAACCTGGCTGCTCAACCATTTCAGAACCCAAGACTTGAAAAAAACACGCGTAAACCACACAAAGCCATGAGTACTTAACGCTCCTCTGCAAAGTAAATTAGCTTTTCACTTTTCATTCTGCCCAATTACAGACTGACAAGCCAGTTTAAATAGACACAAGTGTACGCTGACGCTTGACTTGGATAAGCAGTCTTTGGAGCTACCCAACCTCATCATTTTGACTTCAGCCTTCTTAGCACCATGAGACAACATTGTAAACCAAACAGAAAGCGAGGAATGCTTTAGCATTCCTACAGTAGCTTGACAAGCCCTAGACAAGACTGAAAGGCTGAATTTCCTCAGAATTACTGATGTCCAAGTGTGGATACAAGGGGAAAAAGAAAAGAAACGCTATGGCTTTGTGTTCAGCACTTAATCAGCTGGATAGTTCTCTACAGAATTATTTTCTAATGTTGAGAGCTAAACACTTGGACTCTTTGTACCTTTTTATTCCAGGAAAAATCTCACCCTTTTTTTTTTGTTTAGTTATTTACCAAAGCTGGAGATACATAAACTTTCATTTTTCTTTTCCTTTCCACTTGTTCCCTCCCTCCTCCTTTTCTTTGTTTCCCCCCCAAAATACCAGAATAGAAAGTAGGTTTCCAGAGTCCAGCAGAGCTGTTCTAGGGAGCACAGTTAGCATCTGTAGGTGACCTGCTGAGAGATTAATAAAGCCATTTGAAATAGGAAATTAAAAACCAATGGGATAACACTGCGTGGGTCTCTTTCCTACACAAAAAGAAACAGGAACATCCAGTGGGCTTTCCTTATCGGCGGGACAAGGTAAAGAAATGCTTTAGCAGCATAAAGTGACTTGGCTTCCACGCAGCTGCTGAAGTTTTTCAAAGCTGCAATTCTTCCACCACTTACATGTCTCTCCTTTCTCTTCACAATGACAATGTCGTTATTTGCTGTGAGGATCAAACTAATATCATTACTTTTATGGTCTGGTTTTCCTCTAGGACTATAGTAAGAGAAGAGGAGTCTAGTAGCAGTGGAAGTTTCACATAGCATTTCCCATTTCAGATTATGTGTGACGTCTTGTTAGTAGGGTCAGCCACTGCTGCTACGTTAATTTCACATCTCTTCCTCTTTCTCCACTCAGTGAGACTCTGCAGTCAGGAAGGAACTTTGCATCCTCCCATTCTTCATACTGTACTTACCTGTGGTAATACACTTGATACTGAAAATATATCACGGTATCTCCAAAACGCAGAGGACTTGTAATTTTTAAGATTTGATTTATCTACGTAAATAGGGAGTTGTGGAGATTCATTGACTGCTCTTTGTGCAGCGTTTTATGTAAATAATGCAAAGCAGTGAACGTTTACTAAATATTATTACAACTACAATGAGAAAGAGAAGAACGACAGGCAAGTACTCAAAAGTTAGAAATTGTTTGACCCAAGCTATAGAGTATCACTACCAAGCTTTACTGCTGTGACAAAAATACTTTAATACAAAAATTGCACATTCTAATTGATCTTCTAGAATTTAACCCAAAATTACAAGATAAAGATAAAAAGTTAAGCATTAATTCCATCCCTACTGAGCTCTAGTGGATCTGTTTCTCTGAGTACATCATCTGAGACCGTAAATGGATTCAGATAAGTGACGCTCGGCAAATAACTTTCTTTTCTAAATAACCAGTTGCTGTTCACATAGTGGTGCAAAGTGCTTTGCCCTGGTCTCCAAACCGGTGTTTAGGGGATTATACAGACTTCTATCCGTTCCCTGATGTGAAGAGGGAAACAGTATTGCTAAAGAGACTGGACAAGGCGTACAGGAGACCACAAGTCATTGCTTTTGTGGAAAGATTGATTCCTGTGCTTAGAACTAAGAAGAAAGCAGATCATGTCTGTTTGCAGGGCTGCCCATGGGCACGTACTGCACAGCATATGTGAGAAAGAAAAATTGCTCTCTAATTTATGGGGTAGTGTTGGATAGGGTTTGAACTGTATCTCTGCTGGAGTCCTTAGTGCCTCATGTGGGTAAAGTCCAGGAATGCTTTCACATAGTGTGGTGTAATAGTTTTCCATAAGGATGCTCAGGCATTTGAACACAATGCATACTTCCATTTTAGGAGGGAATCTGAAATGACATGGATGTTGAACAGTATAATGTGTTGTATCTTTAAGGCTGAAAATAATATAGAACTTATTGATGGGGTAGTCATACAGTTTTCTGGGAAATTCCACAGGCTCCAAAATGTAGAAGTATGATACTCATGGACTTAATATTTACATTTTCTCCTTTGAATATAGCTGAGGTGGTACATTCTTATATAGCGGCTACCAAATCACAGCATTCTAAAGAAGGCTTGTAAGGACTTGGAAAATAGAAAATCTGCATGGCCATTGGCTTCTGTACTTAGTTTTTAAGGCAAAAATGACAGGTTGTTATCTACACTTTAAAGATGACTACATGTTTACTAAATATGAACGACCCAAACTAGTTTGGGAGGCAAATCATAGGCACAGGGTAAATAAAGGGCAGTCATTATATTATAATTATGCATAGTAGTATGCACACTGCTAGCTCAATACAGAGCTCCCTCACTGTGCAAATGGGGCACCAAACACCTTTGTCTCCTTTGGGACAGGCAGAATTTCATCTTGCATGAGTCCTTCAGGAAACACTCGGGAGACAGGTAAGTAAATACTGGACCATTTATTTGCCCGTGTGAACACTATAGGCTTCATTTGCTACTAAAATTGATGCCATAACACAGTCTCCTTTAGAACAAAACAGGAAGGATGGTTTGTCTAGCCCCAAAGGTGACTTTTCAAATACTGTTAAGAAAAACCTGCTGTAGGGATAAGGAGGCATAATGAGACGGGAAGTCAAACGCAGCTCAGCCCACACACTATAGCACGTTTGATTTAGAGAGTGACTTTTCACTTTCCTTACTGAACTTCAGCTCATGCAAAAACCATGTGTTACGTTCCTGCTTCTTTTCTCTCCTGCCTGAACGGCAGAGGGTTTGCATCTTTCTTTTTTTATCGTGAAACAACTTCCTTTGGAAAGATGAAATCTATCTGCCATCGATATTGCGGTGGTTCTGGTGGCTGTTCTAACCTCAGACCCATTTTGGGTTCCCCCTACAAAAATAACATGAACACAGACAAAAATGTGTCCCCTTAGAGAGCTCACTATCTCATTCTAAAAGTATAAAGTAAGCTGTGAGTAGCAGCTAGGGAATACACATTGTCACCACACAAACAGCAGGGACTTAAAGTCAAGGAAATTCCAGTAGAATCTGCTTATTACCTTTTTTCTGAGCTGTTAGTTTGCCCAAGACAACGTTTCCCATTAGGGGAGGAGAGAAGATTATTCCTTGATGTACCAGGTATAAGTTTGAGAACCTGGGATTAATTAACACTTGTTTGACAGCACACTTCATGAGATATTCCAGCCTCACAGCTGGTAACTGAAATGATCACCTCCACTTCATTGAAGGTGATGAGCCTCACAAAGTTTCATCAAGGTCCAGTGGAACTAAAAGGAGACTTTTTACTGTGCAGAAAGTATCTCACAAGGTCAATACCCTCTACGTGCCAAATGTGATTACAGGTGACATATTTTTAGTGCCTAGGATAATATTTTATGTGTAAAGTGGGTTAGTGAGCTCAGACAAAAATAAAGCCAAATATATTTCAGAAAAAAACATTCCTGCAGAGCCCTTAAGAAACTCTTAAATATATCATCCTTTAGCCTTTACACTTTCAGACAGTCTGACATATTCAAATGAAGATCCAACTGACATGAAGTTTAATAAAACATAGCTGCTAAGGGACACATACCAAGAAGGTTGAAAAGTAAAATACATTGCAGTCGTTGTTAAGAAAAAATGTAAAATAATTCCAGCCACCAGAGACAGAAAGGTTTCTTGTATTCACAGAGCACTACACAATGTCATAAGGGGAAGAGAAAAAATTCTCTGCTAGAGTTTTATCTGATTTATTTTAATTTCATTATTGCTAATGTATTTTATTGATGCTCCACCTCTCTCATTTATTTTCACCTGTGTGAGGTGCAAAGTAACCACTGGAAGATTGCTCATTTACTGTCTTTAAAAATAAAGATGACTGTCTTGGAAACCTGGTCTTCCAGCTGTTAGAAAGTAAAAAGGTCCCCATCTGCAGAGCTGACTTGGTGGAACAGTCTCCATTATTTTGTCCTTCCAAAGTCAAGAGTGTGATTATTCTATAATTCTCTCACCTGATTAATTCTTAACTACGAACATAATTACACTCTCCAGAAGGTAAATCACTCTTATAAATCAGTTGTTGCTGACAGTTCACTTTTCTGCACTCTAGTACACTGCAGCAAAGTCAGCCTGAGACTGTAGAAACAGATGATTGTCACAACACAGATTTTGCCAAAGGTCTACTCATTAAAGAACTAGAGTTAACATGATATTGCAAGAAAAACAGGTGGGAAAAGGACACACTAAGGTCTTATAAATTCTTCATCCGATGGCAAAGATCTTTTATCACTAGAATGAACAAAGAAAACAGTCCTTGAGCATACACTTGTCATGCTGCAAGATGAGGTGAAGAGACCACTTGACATTTATGAACTCCAGTCTACTATCACCTTGCTAAGGGTGGGCTTGGAACTGGGATGGCTTCAAGCAACAAATCAAATTAAACCTATCAAGTGAAAAGGCTGTGAAATATTTATTTCTCATATTCCATACTCTCTCACAATAGATTTCACAAAGACATGTATTTTCTGGTTCTAGCTACATATCAATTCATCTAACAATTCATAACACCACCAATTACAGGGAAGCAATCCCAGTGGTGTTCTCTTCATATGCAAGAAAGGATAATCTTCAGTAAAGCTTTTTTCCCAATCTATTTCCATTTTTAGTTAAGTAGTTGTAGATAAGAGACTAAAACTTAGTTTAAGGAATCAGAAGACTTTTAATCAGGTTTCTGAATCATCCAAGACAAAGGAACCTCTACACCTCTATACATGGAGCAACAAGCACCCACTGCCTGATCACAGAACATCAGAACATTGGGGATTGGAAGTGACCTCAAAAGATCATCTAGTCCAATCCCCCTGCCACAGCAGGTTCATCTAGACAAAGTTGCACAGGAACATTTCTAGGTGGGTTTTAAATGTCTCCAGAGAAGGAAAGTCCACAATCCCCTGGGCAGCCTGTTCCAGTGCTCCATCACCCTCATCGTGAAGAAGTTCCTTCTCATATTTATACGGAACCTCCTATGTTTCAGCTCACACCCATTGCCAATTGCCCTATCACTAGATGACATTGAGAAGAGCCTGGCTCCATCCTCCTGACACCCACCCCTCACATATTTATAGACATTAA
>JAOXOE010027921.1:0-17233 GCA_028565055.1 Phoeniculus purpureus | reverse complement strand
TTCTTCAAACTAAAGAGCCCCAGCTCTTTCAGTCTTTCCTCATAAGATTTATTCTCCAGGCCCTTCACCAGCTTAGTCGTAGAATGGGTTCCCATCATTAGAACCCAAGCGGTCCTATCAGGGGCCTTACCTTGGCTTAAAGGCTGTTTTGTCTCCTACTGCTGCGGCAAACTCTTGCACAACTTTATCCCTCTTACTATGACAAAGGGTATTCTTGTTTTCCTTCTAAGCTGAGTTTATTCCTGTTTGTTGCCCAAGCATTTTTCAGCTCTAAGTAGCTTGTTCGCTAGTGCTCACTGTTGTTTACCCCAACTGACTCCCAAGTATTTAGAGGGAACAATCCCACCCCTTCTCAGTTCTTTTTTCTTTAGGCTAAACAGATCAGGTGTTACCTGCGTTTCTGTCTGGGTCGACTTTGCATTGAACTGCCTTTGCCAGAGCAGTCACTGGGGCTCCTGAGTGAAGGTACTGCAGTTACCATAGAGTGGTTTGGGTTAGGAGGGACCTTAAAGATCATGTAGTTCCAACCCCCTGCCAAGGGCAGGGTCATCTTCTGCTAGACCAGTTGGCTCGAGGCCCCATCTAACCTGGCCCTGAAAAGGTATTGGGCATTCACAGCCTCTCTGGGCAACCTATCCCACTGTCTCACCATCCTCACAGTAAAGAATTTTGTCCTTATGTCTAATTTAAATAGACCAACTTTGAGTTTAAAGCTGTTGTCTCTTGTCCTGTCACTATGTGTTCTTGTAAATAGTCCTTGTCCAGCTTTGCTGTTGGACACCTTTAGGTACTGTAAGGTCTCTGTGGAGCCTTCTCTTCTCCAGGTTGAGCAACCCCAGATCCCTCAGCCTGTCCCCATAGGAAAGGTGCTCTAACCCTTTGATCATCTTCACAGCCCTCCTCTGGACTCCCTCCAACAGGTCTATGTTCTTGTTATGTTTGGGGCCCCACAACTAGATGCAGTACTCCAGATGAGGTCTCAGGAGAGCATAGAAGACAGGGAGAGTCACCTCCTTCGACCTGCTGGCCACACCTGTCTTGCTATAGCCCAGGGTGCTGTTGGCTTTCTGGGCTGTGAATGCACATTGCTGGATCATGTTGAGCTTCTCATCAACTAACACCCCCAAGTCCTCCACAGGGCTGTTCTGAATCCAGTCTCTGCTCAGCCTGTATTTGTGTTTGGGATTGCCATGACTCGTGCAGGACTTTATGCTTTGCCTTGTTGAACTGTATGAGGTTCACACAGACCCACCATTTAAGCCTGTCAGGGTCCCTCTGGATGATACACCTCCAGCATGTCAACGGCAACACACAGCTTGGTGTGATCCACAGACTTGCTGAGGGTGCTCTCATTCCCACTGTCCATATCACCAACAAAGTAAAAAAGCACCAGTTCCAGTACTGACCCCTGAGGAACACCAGTCATCACTGGTCTCCACTTGGACACCAAGCCATTGACCACAACTCTTTGAGTGTGACCATCCAGCCAATTCCTTATTCACTGAGTGGTCCATCGACCAAATCCATGCCTCTTTAATTTAAAGACAAGGGTGTCATGCAGTCTGAACCCTGGAACCAGTCTTGTAAACCATTCACTGGTTCTTCAGATTCAACTGGCCCTTTCAAACCCCTTCCCATTGACCAGGAGGATTGATGAAAAAACCACCTGCACTCCAGAGTCCCTTACCACCACCCCCCAAGCTCCGTAATCCTTGTTACTCTTCAGATTGCTCCTGGCAGTATCACTGGTGCCCACATGAAAACAGCACTGGTTGGATAATAGTCTGTGGCTGCAGAAGGTTTGGTTGTCTCTTGGTGACATCCCTGATCTAAGCCCCTGGTAAGCAGCACAAGTCTTTAGAGAGTGTCAGGTTGGCAGATGGGTGCCTCCATGTGTCTCAGAAGAGAGCCACCTACTACAGTCTCCTTTTCTTAGTTGTGCTGGTTGTCACAGAGGGAGCAGGTCAGGCTGCCTTGCCTAGCTCCAGCATCTCCTCTGATGTGACACATCTTTCCTCTTCAGTCTGTGGAGCAGTGAAAGAGTTCTGCAAGGACACTTCATACTTTGGGGGAAGTCTTTTCCTCCCACAGGTCCTTCCATTCTTCCACAGGACTGGCACCTCTCCCCGGTGTGTGCTGGTGGGGGAGTTTTTGGCTGTTTGGCCATGGGCTGCTTGGAACCAGCTAACTCTTCCTCAGGCTCCTCAATGCTCCTCAGCCTTCTCACCATCTGCAGCTCAGCCACCTGCTGCAGGAGGTCCTCTGCCTGGGCACAGCTCTTTCAGGCAGGTCTGCTTGCTGCCCATCCCCAGGAGAGAGATCCCTCTGCCTTCCCACGGTCAGAAACCTGGCCAGGCTGTGCTGCTTGTGCTGCCCCATTAGCCCAGGATGAACAGCAGGAGCTCAGCGAGAGGGAGGTTATGAAAGGGTGCAGCTTTGGGAAAGTGAGACAAAGAGGTCAGTTTCAGTTTCCACTGAGGACAAATCTACAACCCTTACCAAGGTTCAGATTTTGTCTTTAAAACAACTGGTTTTTACAGGAATCTCCTTTTTTCTATGAAAAATGTGAGGTTTATGGATCATTCCCACCCAGTCCTTGCTGTGGTTTCCACCAGTGGTGCTACTGGTTTTGCTTGTGTGCTTTCTCTTTACTTAGTCTCACAAAAAAGGGTGTATTTTAAAATAAAGGATTTAATTCCTCCCTTTTCTCCCCGCATCTTTCTCATCCATCTTCCAACAGACGGTAAACTGAAGATATGGGTGTATGGAGTCTCAGCTGGTGGGTTCCTCGTCATAGTTTTCCTGATATTCACATCCTACCTGATGTGGTGAGTACAGATGGCTTTTGTCCCTAGGTAAAAACTAGTGTGCTTGTATTTAAACAATTAAAAATACATCACAAGGCTCCGTGTTGCCTCAAGGCTTCAGGAAGGGCTGGAGCTTGGGTTACTTCACTGCCATCAATTGGCCCTTACTTCAGAGTGACTTAAAACTCTTTAAATTGTAAACGTTAATGGACGTGAAGTAGTATGGTGGCTGTGCAGAGGAAGAGTTCTGATTTGAGTTATCGGTAGACCCTTATATTTATTCAGACTTCTGCTGGGATTAGAAAGGGCTTTTTATTGTATTTTTTAAAAGAAAAAAATCTAAAGTAAAACTGGAAAAAGGTGCCTGATTGGATCTGGAGGAGCTGGCTTCTGCTCAAGGAATGGCTAAACAGAATAGGGGCATTCAGTTGGAAAATGATGTTTGATGTGGGAATACAATAGAGATCTATGAAATCACGAATGGAGCAGAAAAGGGCACTGGGGAATTTTTATTTCCCACAATATAAGAAGGAGGAGGCATCTGATGAAATGATGGTTTAAAATAAACAAAAGATTTCATTTTTCATGCAGCGCCTTATTACCTCGTGACTGCACTGCTGCCGGGGACGCGGTGTGCCAGCAGGATTAATGGATTCAAAGATGCCAGAGCAGTTCACGGCAGATCGGGTCTCTTGGTGTTAATTGTGGTTTGCTGGGTGTATGATCCAGCTCAGGAAACCCCTAAATAGGTTTTTGCAGTGAACACATCAGGTGAAAACATGTCCTAGAGTCGAACTCCTGAGATAGGGTCCCGGGGGTGCTAAAGCCCTGATCTACACCAGTGTGGGCTTTGCTGGTGGGGGAGATGTCTGCCCTCCTCCAAAAGCAGCAGTGGCCCCAGGCATGCAGAGCTAGTGCTCCTCTTTCTGGTGTGAGTATTTCATAGGTCATAGATTTGTAGAATACCAGGGTGGAAAGGACGTCAGTTATCATCTAGTCCAACCTGCAAAGCTACAAACAGAGTTTAAATTACATGTCCCAGCAGCCTGTCAAGCTGGGTCTTAAGAACTGTCCAATGCAGGGCAATTGAACTCTTCCTTTGGGAGATGGTTTCAGTGTTTAATTGTTCTAATGGTGAAGAATTTTCTTCTGGACTTCAGTTGGAGTCTCCCCAGCAGTACCTTACACCCATCACCCCTTGTCTTTTCCGTGGGGTAATGGAAGAGGTTGGGAAGGTGCTGCCACAGGTGTGTCTCAGAGGACATGAAGGGAGCAGTGGCCAGTGGCCATGCATCCTGCAACATCCACAGCTGTCCCAGAGGACTGTGGAATTGGCCTGGGCAGCTTGCTCTAACTCCTGTCAGCTCAGGGCAGGTAACCAAGTAGTCACAACCGTGACCCGCATCACTTTATTCTCTCTCACTCTCTCCCATCTTGCCCGCAGTCCTCGATTAAAGCTTCAATACCAGCATTTGCCAGGAGTTGCAGCTTCCTTATTTTCCAAGCCATGTAGCTGCCGTTTCTCCATGGCTTTGCAGTGGAGCATAGCGAGGATTTTTTAAATACCATTGCATCGTTCTCCATCACTGGAAGCCTGGCGAGGACGTACATTTCTCAATAATAATAATTGTTGCTTCAATACCGTGCCAAAGAAAAAATGAGAACATCTCAGCCCCAGACAGTTCATGTTTCAGTTTTAAATGCGAGGTGTCCCTAGTTTTGTCAGCTGTGAGACGACACGGGAGACAAATAAGCTGCATTTCCTCTCCAGATGAACACAGAGCTGGCTGCCAGCTTTGGACGGGCTGTGTGTCCCTACCACACACAGAATCGCACTCAAGCAGCTCCATGTGCTTTTCCATGGAAGCAGATGCTGTGCTGCAGTGTCCTCTAGTTGTAAAAGGAAATGACCAATGTGAGAAGTTGATTTTGTTGTTGAAGTTTGGGGTCTGATGCTGCTTCTGAGCTGTAGGACAGCTCCTAATTTTGTCTCATGAAATATTGGTCTTTTTCTTGCAGCAAGAAAACGAAGCAGCATCAAAGCCCTCCTCCGCAGCAGAAGCCTCTAACCTTAGCCTACGATGGAGACATTGACATGTAACATGAAAAGGAAATCCAAATGTAGACATCGACTGCCTTAACTGCTTTCTTTCTGGGAACTCTCCGACTTCTCAGTTTTTTGAGGAACCTCTTGATGTGTGTAATAGACCGGGCAGAGCAGAAGTATTGCAAGCTTAACATTTTGCCACCTCCAAATCAAATTGAGTCAAAGACTTGGATCTTGCAAAACCAGAAAATACATCAGAGACCAGAAAATTCATCTCTCTTCCTGTTGAGCAATGGGAATAAAAATAAATCCAAGAGAATCTACAGACGTCAAAACGAATCAGTGAAAACAAGGCACGACAATCCAGAGGGGAAGGTGACACTTACTGTAAATGACAAGTTTGACACGGCGTCGTTACGCACTATATTAGTGCAGCGTTCTCTACTCTTCACATACTTCAACAATGAGTTTTCTAGTGTTTACATTTCGTTCAAAGACTCCAAAACCAGATCATGTATTTTGAGAAACGCAAGGAAGAATGAGTTGAAGCATCTGAAGTTATCAGGTTTTTTAAAGTTTCTTCCTTCTTATCCTGTTTTCTAGTCTGGGATATGATTTTGCTTCATTTCCACCTACAGGACAGAATAAGGATTGTTACGAAAAAGCATAGGTGGTTTCTTAACCAAGACTATTTTTTAAAGAGTTGAGTAGATAGGTGTTTTGATGAATGGCTAGAGGATTCGATTGTTTAAAAAGTATTTTGAATTGAATTAAAACCATATAGACACATTATGGCCAGTTTAAATTGCTGTTCATTTTAATTAAGACAAACTCTGCTTTTGTATTTAAATTTTCTTATCTGAGATATTTATAAATTCTTTTTTTGAATTTAATTACCTGACCTCATTTAATATGCATCAAACACAAATGCAGTTTCTAGAGGGTCTTGCTTTTTTAAATGTTTCAGAACCACTGGGAAGGTTTCATGTCCTAAACATCTGGGAACATTTGAAGAGGGTAAGTGTTTATAGTAGTGTGTGTTGCAAGTAAGAAAGTGCCATCTTGTGGTATTGACTTGTATTTATAAGCAAATAAAATGCTAAAGAGAGTGAGAAAATTGCTTCTGGTATGTTGAATTAACTGTGTGTAACCCACATTTGTGATTAGTCTTTTACTCCGGCTGAGGTTCAGATTCAGAAAGTTCTGGCGTATGTTGTGCCCTAATGATTAGTGAAAGAAATGTTACAGACGAGTGCAAGGCAAGAGAATAATTGCACATCTGCAGAATGCTTGGCCTTCTGTGTAGCCCAGTGCTGCTGCTTAGTCCAGTGATGGCAAAGTAAAGAAAGAAAGAATTATGCCCAGCATAGCACCTGCGCGGTCCTTCTCCATCTGCAGTTAGTTCAGGTCAGATCAAAGCAAAATATACCTAGAGAGGTGGTGGAGGCCCCATCCCTGGGGACATTCAAGGTCAGGCTTGATGGGGCTCTGAGAAATCTGGTTAGAGATGTCCCTGCTTCTTGTAGTGGGATTGGACTAGATGACCTCTGGAGGTCAGTACATTCTCTGATTCTCTGATTGTGTTGCTGTGACTTGGGCTGAAGACTCATGCGGGTCTTGTGTTGCTACTTAAAAGACTTGTAAAGTGATTTGATTGTTGTGGTTTCATTGAAAACGTGATGATGTGGTAGATAGATTTTGTGCCGCAGGTCCGGATTTCACCCGTCCCGCATTCTTCACACGGCACTGAGTTGAGATGACGCTGTGTCGTCAGTGCCAGGGCAGGAATGTGCTTTCCTCTTCGCACATTAAAAAGAGAAGGCTGATGGAATTGTAAATGGAAATTGTCTCACTCGTTTTTTGACCTTTAAGATGTTCTGCTGGCCTTACTGCCTTAGAGCTAGAACTGTTTGTGGGATAGAAAGCAGGTTCTGGTGTTCCGCCCTAACACTGGGAGGCTCAATCTTTTTTTTCCAATGGTGCCCTGTACTGAGCTTTGGAGCAGCCTTGGAGTAAGAGTTACAATGGGAATCATGAGCTACTGCTCTGAAGAAGAATTCTGCCAGGTCTTAATGTATCGTGTGTGCAGTTTGTGACTTGAGGAGGATGCTGTTCTCGGGATAATGAAGGAATAAACTCAGTTAAGGAGGCTGTTCAAAAGGGCATTGCAGTGGGGAAGTTGGTGTAACAGTAACAAAAACGACAGCTGCGTTCTGTGGTCCTTGATCTCAACAACTGGGTAAGTGACAGTCCACAGCATGATGTGCAGCACAGGAGGTATGGGCTGGCTGGAGCTGCTGGTGAGGAGGCAGGAGCTCCAGGTACAACGCTGCAACCTGTGATTAAACCGAGTAGATGGATTCAGGGTTGTGCTTCAGTTTAGTAGCCTTCACACAGTCTGCGTCCTCCCTTGTGCTGAAGCTCCACAGGTCTCTGAAGGGACTGGCCATGGTTCTGGCTGCGGCTGGGCACTGCCTGTGGAGTTGTGGGCTGGGCTGTACAACATCTGCCGCAGAGCTGTTGCGGTTCAGTAAAGCTCTTTAGGGAATGAAAACACCTGCTTGACTTTGTAACATAAAATTAAACAGAGGGGAGGCTCACAAGGCTGCTGTTGGAGACAGCTGCTGCGGGCTGAGCATGGTGTCTGCCAGCATAGACCCCACATCCACTCGTGGTCCAGCTTGGGCAGCTCAGTGATGCAAATGTCACCGTGTAATTGCATTTATTTGCTACTTTGGGATTGGATTAAGACGTGACATAGAACCAAGTTGCTGCTGACACTGCAGGGTCCGCAAGGCTGAGAGCGCAAAAGAAGAAACGGGTTGTTTGGCAAGATTTACTGCTTTTTGTAAGAGCCCTGGATATCCTGCTGGGAGGGACGCCCAGCCTCCCGTGGAAGCGCTGAAAGTCAGTTCCTGCCTTTCAGAGCCCAAGGCAGATCATGAAGTGTAAGAAGCATTGCTCGCAGTCCTGGCCTGTTTGAGGTTGCCAAGCTTTATGCCGAAATAACTGGTGCTGACTCCTGCCGAAGCGACACCCTGGTCCCATTCAGGAAGGCAGTTGCTATACCCCGTGCTAGGGCATCCCTTGAGGACACATATGGGACTGTGAGTAAAAGCATTTGAGGGTGAAGAGTTTGCCAGATGCCCTGGCAATCTGTCTTGGTAGTTAATAACCAAATAGTAGAAGAGAGCATTTTGTCACCTTTTGTTTCAGCACTATTGATTTCAGTGTCCACTTCCATGTGTCTCCTACTTGGATATTACAGCTCAGCTGTAAAATGTGCAGCTTGTTGGCTTTTTTTACATCTACTGAGGGTTTTCTTTTCCTCCATTCAAAGACTAACTGCAGTAGAACAAGATAGCAGCAGCTGAAGCAAGACACCGAGGAAAATGAATTACCAAGAGGTACTGAAGTGTTGCATACCTGCCTCAGTCCTCCTGTCATTTGTTTGTGCTCAGAAATGAGATGTTTGCACACACAGGTACCACGCCTGTGCGTGTGTCAGGCTTGATCTTGGAGGTCTTTTCCAGTCCAGGTGATTCTGTGATACCATTGTGCCTCAACACTGTGAACATCTGGGCTAATGTGAGGTATTGCTGGAGTGTCCTGGTACTGTAATAGAACTAGTACAGTATAATGTGATATGATTAATAAATGTAATATCATTAATATAATAAGGCTGTGAGGGGGGTTGAATCACTGTCAATAAAGACATGAGGACTGGGCGCCAAGAAGAAGGGAACACACTCTTTTCAGTTGTGTCAGGACAAGGGGTGATGGATGCCAGCTGGAACACAGGAAGTTTCACCTCAATATGAGGAAAAACGTCTTTACAGTCAGGATTATTAAATATTGGAACGGGTTGCCCAGGGAGTTCCCTTCTCTGGCCCTGTTTCAGACCTGGCTGGATGTGGTGGTGTTTGGTCTGATTTAGGCTTTTAGGAGGTTATGCTTTTCCGTAATGTGTGTCCTGCTTGAGCAGGGGGGATTGGACTAGATGATTTGGGGGATCGGACTAGGTGATTTGGGGGATCGGACTAGGTGATTTGCAGGATTGGGCTAGATGATCTTTCGAGGTCCCTTCCAATCCCTAATGATTCTATGATTCTATGAGGGTTGGACCCAATGGCCTTTGAAGGCCCCTTTGAACCCTAATGAACTGTGTGAACTGTGTAAGTATAAAATAAAGTAAATCCATTACTCTATCATTGACAAGTGCTGGAATAGCCTGAAGTCTTGGGGAGCTTTGGGTTGAGTAGGGCTGGATTCCAGCAACCACACTGGGAGCACTGGTGAACACTTGAACTTCAGGTGCTTCGGCCAAGAGCAAGAGCTGGAATGTGTTTTGCTGTGGGAGGTGGCTAGTGTAAAAGTGCCTGTAAGACAACACAGCTAAAGACTTGTAAATTAGCTTGTGCTTGTATTCACAGGTGTCAAAGAGCCTTACTGCATACTTTAGTTCACCTAAGTGCACTGACGTCCATGGGCAATTTCATCGGGAAATGAAGAAAATACTATCTTGGGGAAAAAAAAAGAGAACTAGTCAGTTGAGCACTTCTGTTTTGGGTTAGTCCTGATGAGAATGAAGCTGTTACTAGAGATCAGGTTGTTTTATGCTAATGTGGCATAGCTGGTTTTGAAAGCCTTTTTCTAGGTGGGTGACTTAATTTGCACTTACAAACAGAAGGAGAAGTGTCGTTTAAATAGAATTCTGGGGCTTCTTTTTCAATTGGGAGTCAGCAGTGCAGGGAAAGAATGATCGCACTCAGGACCTTGTGAAAGATGGATCAGGATAGCTGGTGTATTAAGGTGCCTCAGGACAGATGACAGTTCCATGGGGTTCAAAATGTAGTTTGAATGAATTAACTTGCACATCTTAGAGCTGCGGCACGCACCTGGCCTGGACAGGGGCTTGATTTATGTCATCTTTATGAAGATGTATCTGCGCACTCTATTACTCTCCATCAACGTGCATGTGTTCTGGGTTCCTGGAGCCACCACCTGACGGCGAACTCTGCTCTGTCATTTCACTGCTGACATGACTTGCGCCTCTGGCCGTACCATTTCGCTGTTCTGATATGACATGACCTGGTCCTAACATCGTGGGTCACACCTCCCGCTTCTGTCAGACGTGGACGATAAAGACAGTTGTGAGGAATCCCCTGCGGTCTTGCCACGTGTGTGGGGAAGGGCATCTCCCCGAGCCACAGCAGTCACCCCTGCCCAGTGGGCATGTGGCGTGATAGGGGCTGATTGCCAGTCAAGAGAGTGGTGCTGCTGTGAGTTGGCCTGAAAGAAGTCTGTCAGACCCCTTGGGGTAACTAGGGCTGGAACTGCGAGGGTGAAAACTGAGGAGTCCACCGGAACTGCCGTTAAATGAGCGGAAGTGTGCGCGGTCATTTCTTGCTCCTGCCTGGGAGAGAGAAATGAACGGAGAGTCTGGCTGTGAGGTCTGATAGCCTGGGACCCCAGTGCCCTGTGAGACGGGCTGGCACTTGGCCACGCTTTGTGTTTTGGTTACGTTTACTTTTGAGGAGAAGAGACTAGAGCTGAGTGAGTACTTCTGGTGGTGATACTCAGGGCTGCAGGATGCTTCCTGCAGGAATCGTTAATGCACAGCCTTTTGTCTTCCGCTCTAACGTAGTTTGTTCTTACTTTTAAATGTAAATGCGTGGTACAACAGTCACACATGAAACGGCGGGGGAAACAGTGCAGAAACCCTGTGATGACACTTGCTGGCAGTTGTGCTGCCTTGCTTTGATTACATGGTGTCTGGGATGGACTGTAGGCGGCACAGGGGTTAAAGTCGTTTATGGGGCTCACCCTGCCTGTGAAGAGGTGTTTTGATGGAATGAAAAACAATCAGACCCAATTTCTTCTGATGAGGAGAAGTGCTAATTTTCTCCTCAGCTTTGTGGAAGCTCACCGGCATGTTATGGGTATCGTGGCTGTTGCCTGCCAATATGACATTGGGGAAAAACCCCTTCAGACGTAATAACAGCGAAGAATCTTTCTGGATGGAGCGAAGCACCCTGCATCAATTTTGCGGACGAGGAAGATGGCAGTTGTATTCTTTGCATTTTGTGGGTGCAGTCCGGCTCCGTGTGAGTAGGCTGCAACCGGTTTCTCTGCAGCAGTGTCTGAGTGGATGGATGCAGCCCAGAAATGGTGTTTCCAGCCTGCTGCCAGGGATTACAGCACTGCACAGTAGCAACATTAGGCCAAGGAATGGTGCAAGGTTGCCTCTCTCCACTGCAACTAGTCCTTGGTAGTTTCCAGTCTGAAACTCATGTTTAGCAGGAGTTAATGTGCCTGCAGTGTCACTCCTCTGACACGGATGCAGCATCAGGCAAAATCATTTTCGGAGGAATGTGTTTGACCCAGCGTCAGTAAGTGTCACCTGTTGACCTCACTTGGAGGTGATCAGTTGTAGGTTATTATCTGTTACCTCCTTAGAGTTTTGGTGTTCTTTGTGAATAGGAGCCTAAACACCTTACGTGGCAAATTAAGTGATTTAATGACATGGTTGGATTTTGCCTTTAAACATTGCCAGTCCAATGGCTGGATCAGAGAACAAGATACAGTCGAGACCAGTGAAAAACATCAAGTGTAGCACAAGAGATGAGGTCTGTGGCTGCTCTTCTGCAGCAGAAACATTAAGCTTCTTGGCTTGTATGTAATTGAAGTGTATCCAGATTTATTTAAGTGGGGTAACTAGGGTCTACCTGAGAATGAAAGTAGAGTGGTATCGGGTGGGCTGCAGTCATCTTCAAGACAAAAACAGTGCAGACAGTCAGTGGCCGTTCATACCAGTGTTCTACTATTTGTAGTGGATGTTTTAAGCCTTTCCTTTGATGAAACAAAAGCCTTGTCCTCACATAAGCAATCAAAGCAGGACTTTGGAGAAGGGAGCTCTCTACGGCCAAGGGTTGTTTTTCTCCAGCATACACCATGTAGAACTTGTGGAGGTTGTAACCCAGCTGAAGCACCAGCGACTGTGTTTCAGCTACTGTAGGTGACCTGTTTGGTTTGAGAGGTGTAAGAAGCACGCTTGCTAAATCCCAGATGCTGTGTTTCGGCAATCTCTCCTGTGACAGACACTCTGAGGGGCTGCCAGGAGAAGTCACAGTGGCCGCAGAGTGCAGTAGCACAACTCACAGTGAACTGCTGTTTCTCTAAAGGCTACACACCACTTCTTCAACTGGGCAAAACATCATCTTGCAGTGTCTGACAGTCTGAAGCAGAGAAGATGGGGGTTTATATCTCAGTCCCAATCCTAGCTCTCATTGCTATTGCAACAGACTGTGCTGATGGGCTCAGCAGAGGAGCGTCAGGGACATACATCGATAAAAGCTCTACCCGGTGACTGACGGCTGCGCTCCATGGTGGCAGCAGTGACATTGAGGCAGGCTTCTCATTGCTGGGAAGCATCAGGAGATTGTTGCGTCTCCTCCAGCAGAGGCTGACAGACAACATCGCTTCATATGCTGAATGCAGTCAGCTGATGGAGCCAGTTAAAGACTGAATTGAGATGAAAGGCTCTAGTGCAGATGTGTCACGTCACAGTTGCGTTGTCACCCTGTTCCTTATATGACACGGCAGATCCACAGCAATTATTTTTACATGAAGTCTCCCTTACTGCACAGTAGTAACTTGAAATATTTACTATTTTATTTGCCTCATGCCAAGTGAGATTTCACTCAGTTTGTCATTACAACCACTGTCCCGAGGAAAGAGAGTGTATTTACATAAACTGTTCTCTGCTAATTCTACAGGAGTAGGGGCTGGCATCGTTACCCAGTTTCCTCAAGCTGCAGCCAAAAAAAATACCTGTGCTGTTGAGCCTGTGGGACCAAAGGCAGATGTGAGAGAAAGCAGCACAAATCTGCTCATTGCACTCAGGGTGCTGTGGAAAAGCCAAGGGGATCAAACCCCCAGTCCTTTGTCGCTCCTGTACGTGCACTGTGGATCATCTTTGACCACCAAAATGCCCCTAAAACTGATAAAACACCCCAGTCTTTCAGAGTTGTGTAGTATTTTAGATGCACTGGCAGAAATGAAGAGCTGCTGTCTGAGATGAGTCTGCTGGATGCCCTCCGTAGTCTCCACTGCACACAGTTATGATTTCCCTTTTTACAGAGATCATGCGACTGGGTGAATTGGCAACCCAGCTCACAAATCACAAGGGACGGCTCTCCCAGGTAATGAAAGCGCCGAGCGCGTTTTCCATAGAGTGCTGGTGCTGTTACCCTTCTTCATCTTATTTCCATCACCATGACAGCTGGGAAAGTACGGCGCTGGAAACCAGAAAGCTGCCTGTCTCACCTAATCATACGGACCTGGGAATGTTAGGGGAGGGGGAAAAAAGCCAGTGCTGTGAAAACTGAAATTAAGTGGGGAGTGTTGCAACCTAGAGCCCAGGGAATGGGGTGTTGGCTGTAGGCTCCGAGGTCTCAGAGGTGGGCTATGGGACTTGCTTCAAACACGTGTCCTGTCATCCTGCAGAGAAGAATGTGTTCATTTCTCAGGGCTGTAGGGGTGCCCCCATGCCGGTTCTACGATGCCCACCCTGTTCAGTCAGTAGTTGTCTTCTCTCTTAAAATCCTGCGGTTCCGACGTTAGCCTGTTCTTAATCTGGGACACCGCCTGGCTTTATTTCATGGGTGCAACAGGTCTGTGGGTAGTGCTGCCAGGACCGGGCTAAAACCTCATTTGAACAGAGAAGAGGAATCTGTTTAGTGCTCGGAGATCAGGGGCTGGTGACTGCTGACCCAAGGATGGCAGCAACAGTGGTCAGGGCAGCTCTGGGAGCTGTGGAAAGGAAATCTCCCTATTAAAAGGCTGTCGGAGCTGGGAGCTGCTGCTCGGTGCAGTGAAGCATGTTTTGCGGTTCACATTGTGGTTAATATTAGACATTTTGTCTGGCCTCTTCTGCTGCTTGCTTTGTTTCTGTTAATTATCTTTGATTTCCTTTTGCTTCCTTATCGGCTTCACTTACTTTTTTTCTATAAAACTTCAGCTTTCTAAAGAAAAAAAGCCAACCCCAAACTTAAATTGGAGCATTTTTTCTCTCTCGCTGACACCAAAACAATGAATATGGATCAGAATTTTCATTTCCTTTCTTTTACCACATCCATTTGCTTGATAGAAGAAGCTTGCCGGCCCCGTTTTACTTTGATAAACCTAATAAGGAAAAAAGCACTTCCCAGCTCCATATTATTTTATGCCTTGTTTGTGACTTCAGCATCCCTTATACAGGTTTAAAGACAATTTATTCTTTATTGCCCTTGAGTCATTTCAGGAGAGCACTTGTGTTTTTCCCGACATAAAAACGTCCCCCCTACAACATGATGAATATTAAATAGGTGCTTGAATGGAAATGAAATGGTGTGCTCTGCCCTGACAGCTCCATTTACTGCAGCACGGCCGGCACAGAACCGAAATGTCAGCGTTGTCCGGCCGTGGATGTGCGGCCCCGCTCCTGAATTACTTCATCAAATGATCAATTTCACGAATGGGCCTCGATGCTGGTGTGGAATCTCTTCTGCAGTGAGCCTGTTCTGCTTTCCTAAGGGGTTTTTTGCTGCCCAGCCAAAAGCAAACCTTGGCTGTGGAAATAGCCGATTTCTGCTCCTCCTGGGTGCAGTGGTGCTGGCCCGGGATGGCTCTTCCAGCAGGTGTAAGGTGAAGAATCTGGGTTAATTTATAAGGGTGGAGGAACTTGGATTCCTCTTAGTGAGACTGATGGTTTTGCTGGTTTGGTACCACCAGGGATCAGCCCCTTTGCTGTGCCTGCAGCTCCTCAAATCGCTCATATTCATCAGTAGGACAAGGGCTGAGCACCAGCAGAGACAACAAATTGGGAGCACGAAATACCCTGGGGACATCTAGAGGCTGAGTCACAGTCACGCCAGCAGTTACTGGTCCTGACTGGGAAATGGGGGAGAAGCTGCAGATGAGCACAGGAGCAGTCATTCTGGCAGAGCTGTGCTGGGCACTTCAGAACGTGTCTGTGGTGATACAGGAGCAGAGGAAGTCTCAGTAATCTCAAACGTCTTCTCCAACCTAAATGATTCTATGGGTCTGTGAAGTGAGTGATGGTGAGAAGGCTGCAGGCAGAGCTGGAGATCATTGCCCACAGCCTCTCCCCTTTAGGAGAGCTCAGCTGTTGTTGCATGGGTCTCCCTGTGAATCCTGCCCCTGTACTTGGCCCTGGCAAAGCCTCACCTCAAGCACTGGGGGCGGGTTTGGGCACTGCAGAATAGGAAGGACATCAAGGTGCTGGAGAGGGTGCAGAGAAGGGCAGCTGGGCTGATTAGAGTATGGAGAACAGGTCTGATGAGGAGAGGCTGAGAAAGCTGGGGTTGTTGAGCCTGGAGAAGAGAAAGCTGAGGGGAGACCTTATTGCTCTCTACAACTACCTGAACGGAGGTTGTAGTGAGGTGGGTGTTGGCCTCTTCTCCCTAGTGACTAGTGATAGGACAAGAGGAAATTGGGTCAAATTGCCCCAGGGAAGGTTCAGACTGGACACTAGGAAAAACTTCCCAGAAAGAGTGGTGAGGCCTTGGAACACTGCCCAGGGAGGGGATAGGGTTAATGTCCCTGGAGGGGTCCAACAAACAGGCAGACATGGTGTTTCAGGAGGTGGGTTAGTAGTCGGAGGTTGTAGGTTGGATGGTTCTTGATGATCTTGAAGGTCTTTTCCAGGCTTTATGATTCTAATGACCCCTTTCAGAAATGAAGGGGGCTGGCTGGGGTTGTTTCTTCTACTACCTGCCACAGGAGTTGCATTTGATATGGGGTCAAGTGGTGGGCGGAGGGGTGGCCAGGGGAGCTTCCCAACGCAATGCAGACACTGGATAGCTTGTGACTGCAGTCGAGAGAATGTGTCAGTTAAACCAATGCAGGGCAGATTTATGTCGTTTGCTCTGCACCAGTAGTGCAGAGCTAGTAATCTTTCTATTCCTTAAAAATACTTCCCACATGGAGAAGTGGGATCATAACCTCCTGCTCCTTGACAAGGACCTGGCCTGCGCTCAGCTCAGGGTATTAAAGGAGCTCTGCCCGAACCAAATTTCATAGAATTTTGACATTTTCATAGACATTAGAGCCAGTCGTCCTTGGAGCACCAGGTCCTGCAGTTGAAGGACTCTTCCCTTGGGTCAAGAATGCTTCCCTGGAAATAATTCCCTGGGATTGAGTGATTCCTCACCTCCCTTTCATCGAGTGGCTTTTCATGTGGGTACCCGTGAGTAGGAAGTGTCTCCCTTGTATGTGTGAGCACAGGCACATTTGGATCATCTTTCCTTAGTGTATTCCTTAAACTTTCGGGATTTTGCTATGCAGCAGTGTCTTCCCAACTGACATCTGAACTTGTGCGTTGCTGGGGTGCCAGGAAAATTTGGCTGCAGTAAATCCACGTGTCTGTGGTAGCTGCTGCTGTCTGCTGGTGTGGGAGCTGCCACAACAACGACCCCAGTCACATTGTCTTGATTTGCTCTGAGACCACCTTGTGCTCTTCACTACCAGTGCCCCACTCCCCTCCTGGTTCTGCGTTTCATTTAATGGGTTTGAGAGAACTAGTGTTATTCTTACTGTTCTGCATTAGTACACAGTTAAAGTCTATGAAGTGTTTTAAGCATCATGGATGTGATAGAGGTGATGTATTAAGAGCTAGATGAACACTAGCCACAATAGCGTATGTTTGGTATTAAAATAAACCCAATGTAAATGCAGCAGAGCTAATGGAGACTCATGGTGATGTGCTGCACTGGTCAGGACTACAAACAAAAGCTGGGGAGATACCCAGACTCAGCAGAGACACAGCCCATTCCAGTCTATCTGGTCGGTTACAGGAGAAGTTGCACTTAGGAGCAGCTTTGCTCTGCCTCGAGGCCAGGCTGGATGTCACGCTGGACGTCACGCAGTGCCTGTGTGCCTGAGCTCCTCTGCCTGCTCTGATTAATGGATGGGGGCTTTTAATAAAAACTGGTTTCTCAGATCTTCCAGAGACCCTTGAAGAAGCAGAGCCCTGGCACCACCGTGTATCTCATTGTGTGGCCATGGAACCCTTCTCAGGGTGAAAATTACTGCGTGGAGGTTTAGGTTAGAGCTGCTCCTGGGGCTCACGTACAGAGATGGCATCATGGAGGGGGTGGTGGAGATGGGGGAAAACACAATGTCTCGCTGGGCAGGTGTGGAGAAGCCCCTGTCGCTTGAGGAGGTGGATTTCGAGCAGCAAGAAGTGGTGGCCTCAGGAGCATGTAGTGCAGTCAGACCTGGTGTGTTCACTAGAGAGATCGTAGAATCATTCAGGTTGGAAAAGACCCTTGGGATCATCGAGTCCAACCATCAACCCTACTCTACAAGTTCACCC
>JAOXOE010027920.1:0-17233 GCA_028565055.1 Phoeniculus purpureus | reverse complement strand
CTTCTGCCAGTTGTCTGTAGAGTAATTCATCAGTCTCTTCATCCTGGTTGGGTGGTCTATAGCAGACTCCCAGCAGGGCATCTACCTCGTTGGCCCTCCTCAAGCTGACCCATAACCATTCAACTGATCCATCACACTCATTAACTTCTATGCATTCAAAACACTCTCTAACATAGAGAACCACCCCGCCACCCTTTCTATGCTGCCTGTTCCACTTGTAGAGCTTATACCCATCCATTGCAGCACTCCACTCATGAGAGTCATCCCACCCTGTTTCCGTGATGGCAACTACGTCATAGCAGTTGTGCTTCACAATGGCTTCAAGGTCCTCCTGTTTGTTCATTTTTATCCCCTTCCCCCTTCGGACCTAGTTTAAAGCCCTGTCTATGAGCCCATTGATGTGCTCTAACAAGCAGTAGAGTTGTTCAGATGGCCTTCCCCTGCCCACATTCATAAGTAGTTTTTCCATGTGAACAGCTCTTGAAGAAAACTTTGTCCTAAAAGGGCAAAACCCACCAAGTATTCCAGCAGTCGTGTCAGTAAGCAGAGCATCGAAAACCTCATTAAACTCAGA
Organism: Phoeniculus purpureus; assembly: GCA_028565055.1. Classification (NCBI taxonomy): domain Eukaryota; kingdom Metazoa; phylum Chordata; class Aves; order Bucerotiformes; family Phoeniculidae; genus Phoeniculus; species Phoeniculus purpureus. The sequence goes on along the minus strand of JAOXOE010027920.1, from coordinate 16,659 downwards.
ACTTGAGTATTTCTAGCTGCCTGTGAAGTAGATGTGGTTCTCTGGTTCTGCTGCTCTGACTGTAGCTGTAAGCCCACACATATCCTACTTCATCTGTGGAAGAGCTGATGCTTGATGCCATAAAGACAAGGTCTCTGAAACAATTTCCTTTTTCTCTTTGCAACTTCCTGTTACTCTTAGTGAGGCTGAGTGCTGGCAGGTTCTGTCCGCCTTTGGTATGGAAATCAGAGACCAGCAGTTTAATCCTTCTACTGCCCCAAGGATTGTTTTTTAGTAAGTTCTCAGTTTGACCATGAGTGCAGTGTGTACAGGGTTACTCCCAGGACTCTCCTTTCTCATTAGTGCTCTGCTTGGCCAGCCAGGGCATCCAAGAGCAGTACAGCTGGTCTAGTGTTGTATCATTGTCCTGTAGCTGTGGATGAGCAGCACTGTGCATGTTTGAATAACTTATAGATCGTGTTGGATCTTTGTGTTCTGGGCACAAAACCGTGTGCTACTGACTACAGTCATGTAGTTCTTAGGGATGTCTCTTGTTTCCCTCATGTATCTTTTCAGGTTAGTCCGGGAGGTGACAGGAGTAAATGTCAACATGAGGGTTGGAATCCACAGCGGGAGAGTTCACTGTGGAGTCTTGGGCCTTAGGAAGTGGCAGTTTGATGTGTGGTCCAATGACGTTACGTTAGCCAACCACATGGAAGCAGGGGGCAAAGCTGGGTAAGTTGCTTCTTCAAAGCTGTTGTGTTCATTGTTGTGGAGTTTTGTGTCTGTGGTGGGGGGAAGTGGGGCGTCAGTGGTTGGAGAGTCTGTATGTCTACTCAGAAATGAACTAGGAGCCTAGTGCTCTTAGCACACACAAATGTTAGCGTCTCTACGTATCTTTGGTCCACAGAAAAGTAAGTCTGCAAAGTCTCAGCATAGGCACATCCCAGCTATTGACGGATACTCTCTGAAGCATTGCTTCAGACCAGCCCTCGGTTTTTAAGTGGTCGTGTGTATGAACAGAACCAGTTCTTGTTTCACTGCTGCGTGGACCACCGGGACACTGAGCTGCTGCCAGGTTAATTCCATGAGAGAATATTTCAACATGCCTTTCCATCTTTTCTCTGCTCTGGAAGAAAGTGTAATGCTGTGGTACTTGATAGGGTATCTCTACAGTCACTCCTGCACCACAGTGGTTACCGTGGTACCACAAAAACCACACAGGTCACAGGATGCGTGATACTTTTCTGCTGAGTAGAAAGACAGGTCCTGTGGGGGGCTTGTTGGCAGCAAAAAAAAATGACAGTGCTGTGTGTTAGAGCAAAGGGAGTAAAAAGAGTGAAGGTTTTGTGTATAAAACGGTGCTTATAAATAGAAGTTAAGATGCTCAACGTGAATACCACTGTCTTTAAGAAGATGCTTTCTGGCCGCCTTCCTTTAAAGGAGATGAACCTCCCACGCTACACTGTAGTGACACGGCTGAATAGATTGGGTTTTGTTGCTTATTTGATCCTGTCAATGAAGCTGGTCCCTGACAGGAACCGGCTGTTTGGCTGATAACTTTTCAGAACGTGCAAAACCACCTTGTCTTTTGTCTCGTTCAAGGCGCATCCACATAACAAAAGCAACCCTGAACTATCTCAATGGAGACTATGAAGTCGAGCTGGGCTTTGGAGGGGAACGAAATGCTTACCTGAAGGAGCACAGTATTGAGACTTTCTTGATTGTACGGTGCAGCCAGAAACGGGTAAGAGCAAACAAACTGATGCAGGTTTAGATCAGAACTAAACCAAGTTATTATAAACCTAATAGCTTCGTGGTCTCTCTTAGTGATGTATTTAGCCAGGTTTTCAGTTCTGTAATGGCCATAAAATATTCACCTAACTTAGGAATGGGTTAAAGTCAGTTGTGCCTGGGTGCCTGCTGTCCTCACACACAAGGCACAAGATTTGCACTGACCTGAGAGCAGCTGTGTGGTTGACTCAAGTGACTTTGTTTGCCTGAGCTGCTGCTCTCTTCACACAGGCAGACTTGGATTAACTGAAGAACTGCTCTGTCAGTCCCACTGCCACCACAACCAAACAATACCAGGAATTACAATGACTATAGAATGTAGAGGCATCTTTTACACACCCTTCCTGCTTACTGTTGCCATGGGGAGCCCTGACTTTGGATTAACATCTTGTTTGTTTATGTTTTCACCATGTTAGTGCTGTTTCTTTGGCACAGAGTACATCGCAGGAACATTTATCTAATATCCTTTTCTAGGAACTCAGAGTAGCTCCTTCTTTGAAAACAGTTCCTTTCTTCTGTTTCTTAAGGATGCTGTTAACGGGAACATATGTAGTGGAGTTTTGGTGTGGGGAAGCTAGATTCTGATCGCTTGATCTTTAAATAACATCCCTAGAGCTGAAAATGTAGTCCTTGTTTTCTGTCTGCTACCAAGTTGCTTTCCACTCAAGGAGGATGAACTGCAAGTTTTAAAATCCAATCTGTTTAGGTTTCTGTCTCCTCATCATTACCTTCGGATCTGCTTTCACCTCTCTGTTGCCCTGTCCTGTGATGCTGCTGCTCTTGTGAACAAGCACTTGCCTGTGGAGAAGGCAGCGCTCAGATACCCCAGAGCAGTGCAGGGGTGACTTGATTATTGCCGTGTTAGTTCACGACACAAAAGGTTTCGTGGGCTTTTTTGAAAGCATAGATGTAAAGTTCCAAATTTGTTTTCTCTGTCTTTGCTTTCTATGCCTTAAGCTAGGGTTTTCATAATTAAAGTATAAAACAGTCTCAGAGGTGAGATACAAAAGGTGACTGCGTTTTGTTGTAATGTGAACCCACATACACACACACACACAAATGCACACACATATGTGTGTGTCTACGTGTGTGTGTGTGTGTGTATACATATGCACATAGAGTAAGTCTTGTTGTAAACTCAGCAGGCTCCACCAGAGAGGTCTGTTGAATCTTGTGCTGTGGTTTGTTTGTTCCCACTGGTTCCAGCATTGGGATGCTCTGGTTATCTGCTGTCTGCTGTCAAACAACTGTTTATCCTCTCTGTCCTTCTCAGCCTTTTTTCTTCCAAGGTAAATTCTTCTAATGTCTCCTCACCAAGAAGAAACGAGAAGCACAGGCTCTCACAGCAAGTTCTTCAGTTGTGTGATGATCAAAGGAAGCCATTGCCTTTTGCATGGCTGCACTATCTCAATGTCTGGTATTTATTCTGTGATGAACTACTGAGATTCCTGATGGTGAACTACTGAGATTCCTGACAATGATGTGGAGTTACTGACTGTAATGCCTGAGGCAGTGATTATGCATTTTGTACCTTGAGTGTCGCTGGTCCCATTTCTTTTACATTACTCTTCAAATGTCAGGTGCTAGTACACCTATCTATCAAAAACTGCTTCTGCTTCTCTCCTTAGCAGAGTCTGTTGTTGCTACACTTGGTGCCAGATGCAAAAAGAGTAAAACAAAATCTGCCTCAACAGTAACCGCTCAGTAACTCTACTAGTGACTTTTGTCCAGCATAATACTAGCTCATTCAAAACCACCACTTGCCCTTTTGCTGGAAAGCAGCTCTTTGCCCAGCCTTCTCTTGCCCACCTGTCTCAGCCACTAGTCTCCAACACAGCACTCTGTCAGATGCTCTATGGAAAAACAAGGCCAGCAAGAGGTACTGTGTTTTTTCTGCTTTGAAAAACTGGGATGTGCCCAGGGCTGTTAATCCAAGCCAAACATCTGGTGCTTTACAAGTTCTGTGCCATGATCTCTGACTAAATAGTTACTAAAAGGATCTGTTGCTAGAAGGGACATTGCAATGGGCAGTTTTGCACAGATCTAGGGTGGAAGTTGTCCTGATTGCAGCACAAGTTTGTGCTTCCAGCTTGGTCATGGTTTCCATTTACAACCCTGTGCTTACGATCCTTCTCCCATTTGCCATACTGTGGCTGTAGTGATGACTTGAAGAGAAACAATCTGTTCCTTCAGTTCTACAATGATGTCGGTATTTACGCTTCGGTTTCCCTCATGTGTGAGGTGTGAGGTGATTTATGCTGGGCGATTTCTGTCATTCTTTTGGACATGTGTTTCTTATCATGAAAGACATACAGGAATCCTCCAAGGAGATCTTTGCCTTTGCTCCGTTATTGGCTTTGCATCTTCATTCCTTATGTGAAAGTCCATATGAACAGCAAATTATCAGCTAAAATTCCTCATACTGTAACCCAGATACTCACTGATTCCAGCTGTAGTGAACTACCTAGCACTGCTCAGTACAATGTCTTTGTCATCCCACAGGCTGTTTTCATGTTGTACCTGCTAAACAACCCACGTTAGCCTGCAGACTGTAGCATTCCTGACACACAGCTCTGTACTCCCACAACTCAGGGATCTGTCCTTCTGCATTTTGTTCACTCCTGTCACCCTATCCCACCCCCGCTGCACTTCCAGCACTCAGACTTGTTGTTGTAGTATCCAGCAGTCCCAGTTCTTGTGCTGCCCAAGTTTCTGGAGTTCATACAAGAGCGTGGCACTTGATGGCTGTTGGCAACTTTCCTTGAGATCAGGTGCTGCGCTGGATTGCAGAACAATCACAGTTGCTCTTGGCATCACTTCTCAGCATTGCTAAAAGCTTTACTCAGAGAAGACTGGAAATGTAGGTGTTTGGTAGAGTTTCACTGTCCTCAGCATGGTCAGCAGTGTGGGGAGCTGCTTTGCTTTGAGCACAGGTGGAAGCACAACGTGCCTGTCAACAAAGGTACCACAGACTGTTCTGAGGGCACAGAGCCAGCAAACTGAAAAGATGTTGATTTTTTCTGCCGTCTTCCGGCTGCAGTAAGCATGGGTGTTTCTTTTCACAATAGCAGGTACACCACAGCCTCAGAAAGGATTGTTGATGGTGGCCTTGAAACAGCTGAACAAAACTTTGGCCGTGACTTCTAGAAGAACAAATCTCATTCTTCTCTAATCAGTGTCCTGGAACTCCATCCAGCTGAAGAAACAAAGTCGTTCTGTAAATATTGTGCATGTGACTCTTCCAAAACACAATCAGCCTGACGTGCTGATTCCTCAATAGAACAGATGTAATCACAGCTCAGCGGGGTTCCACTCCTGCGGCGTTATGAAGGCAGCGGTTTGGAGCGTGTGCCGCTGCAAGGAATTCCATTCACGTGTCAGTCGGGCTTCGGAACGGTTTAAAGAGTAATCCGTAGCTGAATGTGAAGGAGCTCAGATTTCACTGCGTTGTCACACCGATAGCGATCAACGTGCCAGGACATCCTGCCGCCACACACTATAGAAGTGACCGGCGTCCTCGATGTAGTTGATAACTGTAAGACAATCCCAGCTCTGTCTGCAGTGTTGCTGTAGTGTTGCTGTGAGAACTGCTGGTGGGAACACAATAAAACCTCTGGCAATGAGATTTACAGTCTCTCTGCGGCTCCGGGTTTGCAAAGTTCCCACAAGAGCTTTCTGGAGTTTAGCCACTTCAAATCTGGAAAAACTCACTGTTGTCAGAAACTTCTGTACCTGCTCCTGCCGTGGGTAGTTCTTGTAACGTGTGGGATGGAACGGCGTCATCCCTTCGTTTTCTTCATTCTTCTTTCCAGTCTTCTTGTGCCTTGGGTAGCCCTGTGTGCAGAGTGTCCTCATGCCGGCACTCAGCCAGGAAGAACAAGAGGAAGGTTCCTAATGAGTTTCCACAGCATCACAAGCTGTGATCCTTCCAAATCTTCGCATTTGTTATCGTCATAACTCTCCGAAGAAGTGACTTCTTGGCAAAATCCATTGGCTCGAGCTTTTCAAACATCAGGTTTAAAAGCAGTTCTCTGAATTAGCATTGATGTTAACAAGTTCCTTTTATTCCAGATAGTATAGTGGCACGGTATGGGAAATGAGCGGTGTGTGTGCTTGTACCGTAACCTGACTGAGCATACTGCCGAAGTGGTTTGCAACCCGGTGAAAGCCTCCTACAGGGGGTGTGCAGAGATACTGCCAGAGCTCATGCGGCCATGGAAAAGTTATGGTGCCTGACTCCACGGGGAGAAGCGATCTCAGAAGTAGGCATTTACACCTTTGTCCTGCCCTTACTGCCAGCCAGATGTGCCAGTAAACATGTACGAGGGCTTTTATCCCCTCCACGTTAATCAAGTGGTGCTTCAGAGCCACCAGCACTGTCAGCAGGTGACTGTGGATCACTCACAAGCTGAGAGGGGTTAATCCGTGTGCCTGGACTTTTGGCATTAAGGCTTTGCTCAGATTCTGACCAAGTTTACTGACTGGCAGGAGGACACCTGTCCTGTGTCTTTTTTCATCTCTGGATGCGAAGGCCTTTGTGATGGAACCAAGTAGCTTTGCTTTTATAGGTCCCCAGGCTGGTTTCAGCATCTGGGGCTTTTTTATTTCTTTTAGTGGAAACCCCTTCACTAAATTGTAAAAGAAAACGGTTCTGCAGTGTCACTTCCATTACTGGAAGCAATCAGGTCTTTGCTTGGAGATAACAAGACTGGATTTCCTACCAGCTTTCTGGCATTGCATCACAGAAGAAAGAAGCATAGCTATGAGTGCTACAAGTTATAGCAGAGACCACACAAGCAATGACTTCTATGGAACAAAACCACAAAGCAACCGAAATCTGGAATCAGCATTGCAACGCACTGATGTATTCTTAGGAACCTTTAAAGCACAGTTCTCCTGGGGGTTATCCAGTGGGTCTGTCGTGATTGCTCATGTGGAGTTCAGCTGGTGCCAAGTGGTGGAGTTTTCAGCTCTTGCAGGTGACACAAGCGACGTGGGAGCACTTGTTGTCCATGGGGAGTGCAATGTGGGAGCATGTATGGTTCTCCCCAGCAAACATCTCGGGGAACTGACAGCTGCCCTAGGTTTGCTCCCACTGAGTTTCCTTGAGATCCTACTCTTGTCGTTGTGGCTGGATGAAAAATGAGCTATTACTGGCAGCCCAGGGCTGCAGCAACCACTCCTGCTTCCTGTCACACAGGTCAGTCAGATGTCCAGCACAGGGCTCTTGTTGCAGGTGGCACCATGTCGCAGCTGATGGCCGTGGAACCTGCAACACGGCGTTCCCAAGGAGGTTTAGTGCCTCTGTGGTTAGCTCATGGTCTCCTGGGAAGTGTTGTCATTTCAGCATTCTGTTCTTTGCAGCAAAAGGGCTGATGATTTCCCATGACTGACAGTCAGGCAGCGTTCCTCCCCAGCACTCAGATTTAGCAGGAGCTTTTAAATTTCTTATTAAAAAAAAAATAAGGCAGCCTAACGCTTGACATTTAACTCTCTGGTTGCCATGGAAATAACAGTAGGTGCTTCACCAACTCCTGACAGGTACAAGGTACAGTGAATAGCAGTGAATCAAAATAAATAGGTAGGGAAGGCAGTCTGCAGGCGTAAAAAGATGCAGACCTGCCTGTATTGTGAGGCAGCATTTGAAATGAAATTTGAGGGTTTAAAACAATGGGTTCTTTCTTTTTAAATTATTCAGTTGTCTAAACACCTTCTGAAAGAGAACAATAACTATTAAGTCCGTGTTTTTCGTAGTGTCATGGATGCAGCAATTCTCTTGGACAAGTTGAGTCTCTCCTGTAACAAACAGCTGAACTTTCAAGCTCTGTGGGGTTTGTCTCTTAAGCAGGGATGTAGTAATTGCCTTGTGAATTGGTACAGGCAGACTGCACAGCCCTCACTGAGCAAGTCTCCAGAGCACTCCTTAGTAGAGAAGATGACAGGGTTTGATCCTGGGCAACGCACTTCCTTTCTGCAGAACACACTCCGCACGGAAGCCTGCCGGTCTTGTGAGCTGCAGGAGCTAACCAGCCTAGTGTAGCCTTGTGAGATGCTGCACATCTGTGCTCTGGCGACTGGCACGGAGCTTAGTCAGAACCTTCAGCAGACTCTGTGCAAAGCCTGCAGTGATCTCCAGTTGTAACCAAGATGCAAAACTAGCTCTAATCACAAAACCGAAGGCTTTGTCCAAACTTCAGGAAGATTAGTGTCAGTGTTACGCTGTGCAGCTGGCGCTAGGGTGGAGGAGGCTGTTCTGTCACACTGCACGAAGCCATGGCCGTTGACAGATCCACAGCTGGGTTGTTTGCAGGCTTTACACACTTTCCTTGGCAGGTCTGGGAAGATGCTTTTGCAAGAGTGGAACATTATTTGCTTGTACCTAGAGAAAAAGGGCCTTTGATTCTCATAGCTTTGAGGAGCTTCAAAGCTCCTGTTCTTCAACTAGAACGCTCTGTGTGTAATTTCTTTTGAAGACACACGAGGTTTGGTTTATTGGGGGTTCTTCTGAGGACCCCGTGTGTAGTACCTCAGCTTGAAACTGCGGTTTCATATCTGAAATCACCCGGTTTGATCTGGTTTTGCTAAAAAAAAATAAGAATAGCTTTCTCCACTTTGGAGCACCCCCTGTGCTCAAAACAAGCCAAGGAGCAGAACAGCAGACACCACTTAGAGGCAAGTGTCCTAATAAATGAAGAGGTTAAAAAAGAGAGAGGACTGACTTTGATCAGCAGCCACTTTGCAAAGCTGGAGGTGCAAAGACAGCTTCTGGAGTGAGAGATTAGACATGAGATGTGCAGGGAGAATGGCTGCCACGTAAACGTTCCACGTTCCTGTAGCATTTCTCTCTTGTTTGTATTTCAGAAAGACGAGAAAGCCACAATAGCAAAGATGAACCGGCAGCGTGCCAATTCCATCAGCCATAACCCACCACACTGGGGTGTTGACCGGCCCTTTTATAACCACCTGGGAGCACACCAGGTCTCCAAGGAAATGAAGAGAATGGTAAGGCCTTGCTTTATGGGCATTAATTTCTTTCCCAATTAGTACAGCAGTATATATCCCTCTCTGCTTTGTCTGAAGGTCTCTGCAGCCCCAAGGGCATTTTCCAAATGGGGGTGGAAATGTCTGCTTTGACTCCAGAAATAATGGTAGTTGGTACATCTGAAGGTGAGTAATTGTGAGAGGAGGCACAAGGTTGGTTGAGAGGGGAAGGGAGGCTGAATGGCACAAAGAAAGCTCTTTTGTCTGACTTGTCCCGTGTTCTGAAGACTCAGCCAGGCTCTGTGAGAATCACAGAACATCAGGGATTGGAAGGGACCTCAAAAGATCATCTTCAACAAAACAGCAATGGACATACGTTTGTCCCAGATCACTCTTGCTACATCTTGGAGATGGTCCTGTGCAGTCTTCTCTAGGTGATCTTGCTCTAGCAGGGGGGTTGGTCCCTTCCAACACCCTCCATTTTATGATTCTCAGTCCCTAGGAATCACGCTGCTGTGAAGAAATCTCGAGAATACTCTCTCGAGTACCGGATTCATTGGCCTAAGGTAGCAGGCACCTTCCTTTCTTGTTGATGTTTTTCAGTCCTAATGAAATGAAAATTCATTTGAGCTAGTTACCAACACAGTTGGACCAAGAGTGCTTCTGTGGCTCCCTTTACATCAAGTTCTAGGTGGCATCTTTGTTTCCTGCCATAAAGATGATGATAGTTTCTGCTACAATGGCTCTTTGTAATAATAAGAACATTTAGCAGCTCCCTAACTGCCCCCTGAGATAGTTCTGCAACCTTAGCAGTGCTGGTTTAACCCTTCTTGTGCAGCCAGAAGTGTGGATTTGTTGCTCGTAGCCAAAAGTTTTGCTCCAGATCCCCAACACCTTAAAGTCATTCCGAGAACTTTTTTACATGGGATTCACTCCCCCAGCTTAAACATTTTGGCCTCGCTGTAAGCAGCCCCATATGGGAAATGCTGGCACAGTTATTAATGGTGCTAATATTATTCCATCCTAGTATTATTTCACAGTGCTGAAGCAAATCTCTTAATCTCCATCGTACTGTTTCTTTTGTTCTTAGCTCTCTGAATGAGGGCTTCTGACACCGGCACCCAGATGAGCCCAGCTGTGCCCTTTTAGGTGGCTTGTCAATAGCCTCTCCTCAATAGGCAGGACATTGTTAGAAGAGCCTGATCATACCAGCACTTAGCTGTAATTATGAGTTCCTTTGAATAGCTTTTGAGGGCTTCTTGGAGCCTCCTGTTCAGCAACAAGGTGTGAGCATGCCAAGAGGTGCTGTGCTGCCTGGTGTTGATTATGGTTTGCTGTGTCTGGCTGGTTATGCGGTTGCAAGAACACAGTTGTTTAGTGGAACGTCAAGCTGAGCCCTAAAAAGGGCACTGCCCCTTGGTTGTAGGAGGAAAAGCTTCTCTGTGTTTTGCTTCCCTTCTTGTCTTGAACCTTACCCTGCAGTGGTATTTACAGTCTCAGGAATTCAGCAGCTCAGGAAGTCTTTCCCATCCGCTCTGCTTCTGCACTGCGTGCATCAGGCTGCTTCTTGCCAACCAGTTTAAATCTGATTTGAATGTGTTCTTTTCAGCTGGGGTCCTGGTTGTTCTTGGGGACTGCTTTCTAACAGCTGTCGCTTGCAGTGTTTGGCACTGCTTTATGTTTGAGAGGAGTTAGCCACAATGAACACAGGCTGCTCTCCATGGCCTACAGACCAGTTTAGTGTCTGCCAGATGGAGGCTATTGATCAGATTGTAGGACTAATTTCTCCATCTCCTGTCTCAAACTCTTTCTCTCTGTGGTAACCTGTGGTTTAAGTCAGCATTTCTTTGTACCCTCCAGCTTAGCACAGAGCTTTGTCTCTGACATCGTGTGGGATGGATGCTGTGTGCTCACACACAGGGAAGGTGCACACCAGCTTCACAGACTTGCACGCTGGCTGCAGGCTGCATGCTTAGGAGTCCAAAGTGCAACTAGGCAGAAAGGGAGCAGAACTACAAAGGCTTGTTTCAGTGCTCCTCCGGGGTGCCGTGTCATTGATCTTGGTAAGGCACAGTGGCTTTCAAAGCTCCCAAAGATGTGCTCTTTGTTCCCTGCCACCCAGACCTCTTGCCTGTAATTAAACGTAGCTTTTTTGGGGTTGGGGGGAGCTATGAACATGTGAGGTGGGATTAGTCAGAGCAATATGCCAAGGGCAGCAGAGCAACATGGCCTTTCTCTTTAAAACCTGGAGCTCCCTAGCCTTGTGATTTCCAACCTTGGTACGTGGATAGGAATCAGTTGTGTGTCAGGAGTGGTACGGATGACTATAGAGGTCACGTCTTTAATCACAAACTTCGACGACTGACTTGTGCCATGAGGACAGTTGTATTTGCAGAAAAAACATAGAGGACTTCAAATTCTCTGAATGGGAGTGTTACAGTTCTCTGAACTACTTCTATGGGAGGGACCTTCTGTATTTAATAGGAGACAGATTGTTCTGGCCATTTTTCTTTCCTTTGAATGCCGGGTTTGTTAGCTGCCTCTGTTCTTAGGACATCTTAGCAGTAGTTCTGGATGAAAGATGCTACTATTAAAGGTAGCCATATACCCTGCTCTGCTCCCCACCTCTTGTCATGGCATTTCCACAGGCTGCCTCATCTGGGCACCTCAGCAGTGCATCCCAGGGCATTCGTGTGGGAGGGTAGTCCAGGCAGTGGCATGTTGTGACTTAAAGCTTAACTTTCGATGAGTTCAGCCGATTCTCTGCAATGCTCCTAGCCTGAGTTCCCCTGGGCACACAGGAGTTTCTCAAGTAGGTGGCATGCCTGTTGCTGACCCTGACCCGCATTAGCTGGTGGAACCACTGCCTGGACAAAGCCAGTCCTGGGAACAGCACTGAGGTGGGCTGCTGGGTTGGTGCTTTTCCCATACAAAACAGCAGAGAAACCTCAGACACCATTGGTGTGGGAGGGCGCAGAGCCTTGCTCTGAGCTGGCAGCCTTTGCTGGGGTCCAGGTCTGGGGCCCTGTGATGTTTTCTGGCTAGGGAGATGCTGCCAGCATGGAGTAGGTAGAGGGCTGCCTCGCTTGTCTGGGGCCAGCAGAGAAGCCTGGACAGGATCAACTTTGTAGCTGTATACAGCGTATGAGAAGAGCCAGAGCACGGCAGATGAGCTGCACGGCTGCTTTCTATTTTTACTGCTTTTTAGAGCATGTTTTCTTGTTTCCTGAGCCATCAGTCCAGGACCAGTGACTTTGTCTGTCTGGAAATGCAGACGTTTGTACTTCTCACATTGCACACGAAGGAGCAGCACTGTCCCTGGGCTCTGCCACTACCTTTGTCTCTGCCACTGTCTCACTGGTGCAGAATTTAATTGCCAAAACATAAAAAATGAAGATGCTTGAAAGCGCTGGAGAGCACAGGTGTATTTATAGCTACGGCAATATTTATACCCCCCCCAAGAAATGATTTGCTTTTCCCCGTGCAGATGTTAGAGTGCTTTTATAAATATTGATGGATTTCAGACTGCTGGAAATTACGCTTCTGTCTCAGTTTTCATCAGCACAACAAAACTACCCAAACAATCTCAACCCAATTTAGTGACTGCAGTTGACTATAAATTGAAAGAGGTTTGTTGTGAACAGCAATAAAAAGAAATGGTTGATACCTTCCAAAATTGCAAGGCTATTCTAGAAGTCAAATTATGCTCTTGCATCTTCTACGCGGCTCAGCAGTGCTAAGGTCGTAGCTGGAAAACTACATCCAGTGTGGATGTTGTTCCAATAGTTAAAGAGTGGCTACAGAGAAGATGGAGCTACGTGGAAAAGACAAGGGGTAATGGGTGCAAGTTACTTCCAAGGAGATTCCAATGGGACAAAAGAAAAGAACGTTGCCTGCTAAAAACAATCTGCCGCTGGAAAATCTACCCAGGGAAGTGGCAGAGCGCCCAGCATTGGGCACCTTCAAGATTTGCCTGGACAAGGTGCTGGGTATCTACCTAGAAAGGCTGGACCAGATGATTCTTGAGGTCCCTTCCAATCTGATGTTCCATGAGTCTATGATCTGAAGGCTGACATACAGCTATCACATACATGTTTTACACTGGCTAGTGTGGGTGAGCTTAGCTTGCTCCACTGGTACTTGCTTTGGGGGAAAGGTTTTCTTCACAAACAGGTACCTCTGAGCTGTTGTAATCCAGTGTGAGCTAATGTGATTGCTGTGCCTGGCTGTAGATGCCTGGCAGATTTTCTTTCATTTTTTCAGCTGCTGGAAAGGTTTAACGTTAGGAAACTTGAGGAACAGAAAGGAAACCCTGAAGAGCTGCAGTACTGATTTCACCCTGGCCATGCTTCTGGTGTGAGACTGAGTACAACTAATGAAGTACTTAATTAGCATTTGAACGGTATGATGTCAGTGTACAAAGTAAAAAGCAAAACAGGGTAAAATAGGAATGATAGACCTGCAGGAAATAAGACTGCATGCAGGTGTTAAACACCTGAGATGGAACCAGAAGAATGCCTCCTAGGTATGGCCAGTGCAATACAGAACAAGCTCTCCTTTCAGGCAGGCAGGTACTTCCCGACTCCTTGTGACACTGCTCAGTCAAATGAAATGTCATTGCTTGGTGTTTGAAACAGCACCCATCTACAAGTCGGGTCATTCAGCCATGACACAGAATCCTGTGTCCTGTTCATCCCATCCTAAACCAAACAATTCTTCGTGTGTTGCCTTGCAAATGCAGCTCACTTCCCTCCTTTGTCTTGTGCTAGATTTTCTTGTAACTCAGAAATCAAACTCGGGGAACAGGTGCATCAGAAGAGCAGACACCGGAGCTGGTTCTGTGCCAACTCTGCCACTTAAGCAGCAGAAATTACTAAAACATTAAAATAAAACTCAGAAGAGAAAGTTTTGCTTAGTCAGTACTGCAGTCCCATCCAGGAGAAGAGGATCGAGCCCATGAATGGGGCACCCTCCTTCTAAGGATTTCATTTAACTGAAGGTTACCCTCTCTTCCAGCAATCATCTTCTAAATCTGGTAACAGCACTGTTGTCATCAGTGGAGCTGGGCAGGGGCACCCAGTGGAGAAGGATTTGACCCACTGTTCTTCCACTGCTCTTGTGGAATCCCCTGGATTCATACTCAAGCAGGGAGTAACCTTCTGCTTGGATCAAGACATTCTTAAAAGGTGTAGTTTAGTTTCTGAGTGAGACTAAATTAAGCTCCCAGAGATACAGAGCTCAGTCCCCCTTTATTCACAGAAACATTTCCTTGGACGTTCATGGCAGCATTGCACAGGTGGACATCAGAAGAAGAGTTAAAGCATGTACCAGAATGATTCCCAAAGGTTCCTGAGGCAGGCAGTGAGCTCTAATGACAAGAGGATGCCAGTTGGTAGGTTTGAGTGTTAGCTTCAGAGAGGGTGAGCAGCTCTGGCCAGCACTAGTGGGCATTCTCATCTGAGGCTGGATAGGCTGGGGTGTAGTCTGGCAGTATCAGATTAGGGGGGTATCAGCCAGTCCTTTCTGTGGAAGTTAGTTGTGTCCATCAGTGTTTGGAGTGTACTGATGAAAGGGTAGGTATTAGGGAGCTGGGAACTGATTCAGAACATGTCTAGGACCAGCTGTTTGATGTCTCTTTCTGTTTTGCACGTTCTGGTAACTTCACAAATGAGGTGCAGAACCACAGCCCACTTCACTGCAAAACATGACCTTGGAACTGAAGACATTTGGGTTCAGAGTTTGCAGGAAGCTGGGAAGTGTGAGCAGTCGGCACTAGGTGTCTCTGAGGTGTGAGTTCAGAGCCAGAAGTCAACTGAAAGGTAGGGGGGGGAAATCTGTTTCCCAAATGACCACTTATGTTCTACAGATGTCGAGCTGATGGGCCAAATGTATTGCTGGGTCTGGCCAGGTCTGGGACAGCAGCTGGGGCCTGTGCATGAAATCATTTTCTTGTAGAACAGAGTAGAGGGTTTCACCATCTGTGAGCAGTGCAGAGGAATGAAAGTCTCACTGATCGAGAGGGGTGGACTGCAGGAAGGGAGCACTTCAGCTTTCCTGTTGGGAGCTCATCAGTCTTTGTGCCGGCTACAGCAGACACACGCATCGCAGAAGCAGGTTCATAAACTGGTTTCCTGCCAGCGTGTTGTCCCACACTTGTTAAATACCCTTCCTGCCAGGCTTGGTGTTCTCTGTGCTGGTACTTTGCAGGCTGGCATGGAAATAGGATTACTTCTGGCTTGAGTGCTTTGAAGTCCGTCAGTTTTGTGCCACCTGGCAGGGGCTCTCTTCAGAGCTTTGTCTTAGTGACCGCAGGGACAACGGCAGAGTTCACAGCACTGCTCAGAACAGATGTGAATCGTTAGCTTTGCAGTGGGGCCAAACCAGATTTGGCTGTGACTACCAGTGACTGTCCTTTACTGGTTTCCACATCACTGTTTCTGTGAAGTACCTTTGCTTTGAGAGTTTCCCTGTCCCTAAATCTAAAGTTCTTTCAATGTCTGCTTTAACATCAGATAAGTCCCATTCTAACTTTGTAGTAGAGATGAACGAAGGGCAAGAAAAATTACCTTGTCATTTTGCAGTCATGGTTTTTGCTGGAGTTGCTGGTGAAGTTTCTAAGGTGAGACTCACGCTCCAAGCCACGTTGCCTGTAGGAAAGTAATAGCGCTCATCAGCCCCTCTAGTGTCTTATTTTTGGAGATAAATGAGAAGTTAAAAGGATGTAAAGTGTTCCACTTCTCTGCATAGTTACAGTATGGGAATAATTACAGCTAATGTTCTCAAAGTTGGAGTTATTACTTCTAATGGCTCTTGATTCGAAGCATTGTGATACAGCAGTCAGCTTGTCATGGCTTTGACAAACATTTTATCGTGCTATTTAAGGAATCAGTTTTAATCTTCAAATAAAAGGGCTCCGTTAATTTAGAAGTCAAGCAGAGAGATGGCAGTCATGTGAGCTTTTAGCACAATAGATGTTCATGTGATGTCCCCCATAAATCAGTGAGCCTTGGGGACTGGTGCAGAAATATAACACTCCCTCTTTTCCTCCTGCACATGTCTACTCCCACTGCGGATGGGCATTAAAAGTAAGTGCTGGCAGAGTCTGAGCCACCTGACCTGTCATCAAAAATAGGGAGTGTGATGTGGAAAAGAAGAGCAAGCAGGACTCTTCCTTGGTAGGTGCTAGCTCCTTGAAGGAAGCCGATTCAGCTGTGCTTAGGTTAATATTCCTGAAGCCAGAGGGGGAGCTGCCTCTGGGTGCTTATTAAATGCTATTACCATTACATTTGCAATCTGATGGCAGAACAATGCAACCTCATGGGGGAAGCAGAAAAAGTCCCACATCAGGGATCTTTCAAATGAAACTGTAGAAACGTTGCATGAGGCCCTGTATGCAGCAGTCCGTTAGTGCTGAACGGCACCAGCACCTGTCTCATGCCTTCTGGTCCTTTGGCCTTAACAAGGGCTGCTTCATCACCAGGATTACAGGGCTGTTTTTGAACTCCCGTGAACTCCTGCCTGCCTGATTCTTACAGCCATCACCACTTTGCCATGTTCATCCCTGCTGACTCTTTCAAGCCTGTTCTTCGTAGCACCCTAGAAAGCCATTGGCACTGCTTCACTCTGCTTGGGCACAAATCCATAAGCAGTCCTAAGGGGCTTTATACTGAACTCCAGGAACTGGCTGTTCCTCTTCTGATCCCCTTACTCTCTCTCTCATGAGTGAACAGGCACCTCATTTTTATAGAATCATAGAATCATAGAATCATTACGGATTGGAAGGGACCTCAAAAGATCATCAAGTCCAATCCGCCTGCAACAGCAGGACCACCTAGACCAAGTCACACAGGAACTCGTCCAGGTGGGTCTTGAATATCTCCAGTGAAGGAGACTCCACAACCACCC
>JAOXOE010027919.1:0-17234 GCA_028565055.1 Phoeniculus purpureus | reverse complement strand
TCATTAGGGATTGGAAAGGACCTCGGAAGATCATCCAGTCCAATCCCCCTGCCACAGCAGGATCACCTAGACCAAGTCACACAGGAAACGATAACAAGCACTAGATTGAGGGACCTTCTTCCCAGTGAAGGTGACAGAGCACTGGAAGGGGCTGCCCACGGGGGTTGTGGAGTCTCCTTCTCTGGAGACGTTTAAAACCCACCTGGATGTGTTCCCATGCGACTGGATCTAGGGGATCCTGCTGTGGTGGGGGAATTGGACTGGATGATCTTTTGAGGTGCCTCCCCATCCCTAGTGTTCTGTGGTTCTGTGACCTAGACAATGCAGTTTTAGCTGATGCTGGTGCCAGGCACCCTCACAGCTGCCGTGTTTGGTGTCTTTGAGGTTCCCTGCAGGACTGAACCCTGGGCACAGCTTGAACCCCGTGGACTTCCTCCAGTCCTTCTTGGTTGCCACCCTAATTCTCACTAGTGAACTGGGTGCTTTGAGAGCTCATGAAAAATGATGTAGATCAAGCAGAGACCAGTAAAGGGTGACAGGACCCTAATCTCTTCCAGGGAGGCTAGTGGTGGCCTCTTCTCCCCAACAACTGCTGACAGCACCAGAAGAAATGGTCACAGGTTGCCCCCAGGGGAAGTTCAGATTGGGAATTAGGGGAAATTCCTGTAGTGAAAGAGCAGTTAAACACTGGAACAGGCTGCCCAGGGCAGTGCTGCAGTCCCCATCCCTGGAGGGGTTCAAAAGACAGTTGATGTGGCGCTGTGGGATGTGGTCTGGTGGTCCTGAAGGGGTTGGATTGAAGGTTGAGCTTGATGATCTTAGAGGTCCTTTCCAACCTCAGTGATTCTGGGGTTCCCAACCCCAAAGGCTCCCATGTTGTCGGGGAGCCACCAGTGCCCTGGCTACACCTCGTGTGTTTATTGACATGGAAAACAGCCACCCTGTGTTTTCCATCTCACAACCCACAGCCACCAACACCCTTCCAAACACCCGTCTCCCGAGACACCTGGTGCCCACGAATGGTTCCGAAGGACCCATTGAACCCTTGGGTGGTTTCTTCTGATGCCCAAAAGGGGCCCAGGATGTTCCTAACTGATGCCCCAGGATGAAATTAAAGAGGATTTAAGCAGGTGGTTGGTTCCCTGCTCTTTGGAGTTGGCAAAATGGCACCGTTATCGCCGGACGGTCTAATTGATGTGTGTGAAGTGCTCTGCTCTGCAGACTGCTGCCGGCGTGCCAAGCGCTATCATTGCTGCTGTTCCTGAGCTCTTTATGCCTGTTCCAGTGCCTTCTGCCTTCTCCTCCTTGTCCCAAAGGGCTTTCCTCTTCCTTGTGCAGATGCACTGTGCTCGGGAAGAAGAATCAGCTCTCTCAGGCTCTGCCTGGCTCTCGTCCTTGGTTTACTGGCAAATCCCTCCGGTTGTGCCAGCCACTGGCTCTACAGATTGGGCAGGAGCAGCTGGCAGTGGGGAGGGTCAGCCCAGGTGTGGGGTTTAGCATCGTCGTGCCCAGCCACATGTAGTGAGATGGTTGTCTCGCCACGTCTCCGAACTGGATATGATGCTGCTTGCCTGTGTCCCTCGTGATCCTGCTGGGAAAAGCTTTCTTGTGCTTGTAGAGGCTCTTGGCTGCCTTCTCCGTTGCTGCCTGGCAAAGGGTTTTGCAGGAGAAGGATGGGATCGCTCCTCCTTCCTAATGACCTAAGAGGAGACCAAGGCACGGAGGAGGTTCAGTGATGGATGAGCTCAGCCGTGGGCCGTGACAGCTCCTTGTCCCTGGGCAATGCCCAGGCAGTGACGGCTGCCACCAGCAGATGGGACAACACATCCCCCTCCAAATAACCATCCCTGTCAGAAAACCATCTGCAAATCTCCGGGATGGCTTCTGCCTTCTCAGCTCAGTGAGGATTTCATCAGAGAAGCAGCTCTAGGTGACCTCTGAGGTCCCTTCCAGCCTGTTCTGTGGTTTATAGCTGCTCCCTTCAGAAAGCAGAGAGAAGGCAACGATCCACTTGTGGGTGCCCAGAGCAGCCAACCTCCCCACAGCCTGCACCGAAACATCAGGGCATGAGATCTTCACCCAGATGAGTGTCTCCAGGAGCCTCCTTTGAAATCCTTTGCTCCATTGATCTAGGTGATCCTGCTCTGGCAGGGGGATTGGACTGGATGGTCTTTCAAGGTCCCTTCCAGTCCCTAATGTCCTGTGATTGTGTGACTTGGTCTAGGTGATCCTGCTCTGGCAGGGGGGTTGGACTGGATGGTCTTTCAAGGTCCCTTCCAGTCCCTAATGTTCTGTGATTGTGTGACTTGGTCTAGGTGATCCTGCTCTGGCAGGGGGATTGGACTGGATGGTCTTTCGAGGTCCCTTCCAGTCCCTAATGTTCTGTGATGCTGTGATTAATCTAATCAGGAAGGATGTTCCTGAACATCCTGGTGACGTCTTTTAGATACCAGAGTCGTTCTCATGACTCTGTTGGGAAAGAAACTTGATGGACTCGATGATCTTCAAGGTCGTTTCCAATCTGGGTGATTCAATGACTCTGTGAAAGTGCCCCAAGTCAAGGAACTGGGGCAGCAC
This sequence comes from Phoeniculus purpureus, assembly GCA_028565055.1. Taxonomy (NCBI): domain Eukaryota; kingdom Metazoa; phylum Chordata; class Aves; order Bucerotiformes; family Phoeniculidae; genus Phoeniculus; species Phoeniculus purpureus. The sequence goes on along the minus strand of JAOXOE010027919.1, from coordinate 14,657 downwards.
CCAAGAGGAATGGACGGAGCAGAGACAATGAGCTGAGCTGGGTACTCTGTTGGCTCCAGGGACACAGGCAGCACCCCCTAGCCCTGCTAATCTGGGGTGAGGAGGCACCTTCGCTGCTGTCACCTGCACAACCAGCAAGAACAGCCGGGCTGGGGATGGATGTGAAGCTCCAAGAGGCGGTTTAGGGCTCAAATCATCCTGGTTGTCCCCTCAAGGGCTCAAATCATCTTCTTGTCGCTCGCAGAGATGAAAAGAGGCTCAGAAAGCTGCAGGCAGAGCAGGCAGCTTCCAGAGCAGGCGCCCAACTTGCTCCAGCTGAGGCAGGAGCCAGCACAAGTGGCACCAACCCACCCCATTTGTTTCGCAGAGATTGTTTGGGTCAAACAAAGAGTAGCAGAAACCAACCCCCTGCCACCACCACCACCACAACAAGGAACCAGCTCCAGCAAGGCTGCACTCCACATTTTCTGCCTGGTTTGAATGATCCCGGTGACTTTTGACCCAAGATTAAATGTAGTGTGTAACTGCTGGTTACAGATTGAGCCATCGGAGCGGGTTAATCGCAGGCACCCCATGTTCTCCAAGCAGCCCCAGCCCCGCCAGGGCCGACCGTGAGCTGCTCACGTTTGCCAGCCCCGAGCACCCCACGGCTTTTGCATCATCCTGCTGATTCAAAGCACTTCCTTCAGCTGGCCGGTGTCTCTCAAGCCCAGAATAAAACAAGCCCAGTGTCACCCGTGAGCAGCCAGCCTGAGCAAAGCGGGTTCTCTGGGAAGCTTTGCAACTTGGTGGCTGCTCTGGTGGCCGCTCTGGTGGCCGGCAAAGGTCTGGGCTGCGGGTGCAGTGTTTTTCTAAGCAGGAGTTGTCTCTCCTCTCCCTTGACCATTCTCCTGGTGTGCATAGAAAGAGCCTTTTGACTCCTGCCTCTGCCTATCAATCGGGTTATCAATTTTCCAGCTGGAGCTGGAAAATACCAGCTGGGGGGTGAGAGGCAGGTAAATGCGATGCCAGCCTTGGTCCCTGCTGTGAAGGACTTGGCACAGCCTGGCCCTGGCTGTCCTCAAACTCATTTTTAGCTCTTTGCTCCTCCCTTCCCTCTCCTTAGGGCTGTGGGAGGCTGAATTGATTCACCTCTCTGGGAGAGCCCAAGTAAGAGCCATAAAAGGTTGTTATCGGCCGCAGCGATCGGGTAGTTCTGCGAGTACAGTCCCGCGGGCTCACTGGGGTGTTTCCCAGCACCAGTGACCGGGATGGGGCTGGCACAGCCCGTCTGTGCTGGAGCCCTTTGCCTTCCCTATGCGTTTGAATCCTGCAGTGACTCCCTGGCTGGTAGAAAACCCAGCGGGGGGAGCATGACCTTGGCACAGGCTGCCTGTGTGTCCAGTCCCACGGGCACAGAGCTGCTCCAGCAGCTTTTCCTCAGCAGAGGCTCTCTGGGAGGGCAGCAGCTGTCCCTGACTGCCCCAGGAGCGATGCTGGTGATGCAGGAGCTGGGAGACACCTCTGTCTTGGGTTCAGAGTTGGGGCAGCCCCATCCTGACATCTCCAGGACCCTGCTGACATGCCCTGGAGGACAGCAGTCTCCAGCCAGCACTGGTTTTGCTGGGATCCCACATGTCCCAGCACCCCAGCTTGTGGCAACCCCCAAACCTGGGCACCCAATATCACCGCAAGGGCCTCTCTGTGTTCCCTTGGGTCCTCTTTCACCCCTCGCCAGCAGAACGCCCAGCTCCTTGCTGGTCTGAACCGGTGCAGGCATCCACCCTGAGCTTTCACCTGCTCTCAGCCAGGCGGTTCTGCATCATTTTGCAGTGAAAACAAGGAAACAGCCAGAGGGGAAAAATCCCCAGTTAGTCAACAGGGCTGAGGAACTGCAGCTTTGCACCCAGGAGACGAGGAGGGCAGGGAAAGCGGAGCCACCTGGGGGCACCCACGGTTGGGTTTCACCACCCTGCAGAAGAGAAGATGCTTTTCCCTGGTCGCCTGGATCCGGGCACTGCCCCACGTGCAGTGGGGGCGGCTGTTTGGTCTGGCCGCAGAGCCCCACGCCGATAAGGAGGTGCCGAGCGGGAAGGGAGAGGTGGCCCAGGGCCAAGGGGAAGTGGCTGGCATCTGGGGTCAGCTCTTGGGTCTTGCTTTGATAGTGCAAGGGGTGCCCAGGAGGTGATGCTGGAGCCCAGCTGCTCACAGCCCCTCTGCTTTGATTTATTGCTCAGCTGGTTTCCTAGGCTCCTGATTTGCAGCACCTTTGGGTCACCCCGTGTTCCTTTGGGTCCCACCATGTCCCACCTGAAGAAAACCCCACAACTGGAGGCCCTAATGTGCAATTTAAACCCTCACAGCTGTTGTTTTTCAGGTGATCCCGGCCACTGGTACCCTGCCCCTCACCCTGCAGACGCCACCACTGCTGTCCTCAGGCCACACTGGTCTGTCCCAAGGGCTTTGCTCCATGTGGCCGGCTCAGGTCACGGCAGGACAGTCCTGCTGGTGGGTCCCTTTGGTGCTGTCTGTGACAGCTCCATCCCGCAGAAACCACAGCAAGCCAGAAATCCCTGCCAGCCTTCAGGGAACCATCCCCAGGGAGGGCAACGGTTCAGCCTGAGGCAGCAAAACCAAAGATCATGTTTTTCACAGGGTTGATATCACCCGAAGGCACAAATGAGAGCCCAGAGCGGGGAGATGCTGGCTCCATGGCACTGGTCCAGCTGGACCAGCGCAGGGACCACTTGAGCTTCACCTTTGGCAGGGCAAGTGCTTCCAGCCGTGGTTGATCCCTGATTCAGCTCCTGCTTGAAGCCTCTGGCCATCACAAGGGAAAGAGACTGATGAGGGCAACGGGGGCACGGAGCAGCGTTGCAGGGTTCAAGGACATGCTGGGTGTCACCGTGTTACGAAGGGGCTGTGGTCAAAGGGGACTGGGATGGAGCTGCCCTAAGAGGTCACCACTCCTTCTCCACTCCCACGCTGTACAAACCCTTCTGCTCCCAGCCCTATGAGGGACCTGTCCCCATCCTGTTCTGCCTGAGCTCTGGCAGCAGGAGGTTTGGGGTGGATTTTGAACCAAACACCACAGGACACACACACAGAGGCTTTCTGTGGCGGTCAAGAAGGAGCTTTATCTTCCCTAGTGAAGACCTCAGTTCCCCACTGCTGAGATTACCTGGGAAACTTGATTTTTCTTTTAAAAACCCTATTTTCCCTGCTGTGACAGCTGGAAGCTGTGAAGGGTGGGTGTGAATTTGTCACTCAAGAGATTTAAATGGGCTCTGGGCACATGGGGGATGGGGAGGTGGCGATGCCGGGTGAGCGGGACCCGCTTCTAGGGAGGTACCAGGCACCCCTATTGACTAGCGATAGGGCAAGAGGAAATGGGGCCAGGTTGTGCCAGGAGATGGGATATCAGGAAAAACTTCTTCCCAGAAAGAGTGGGGAGGCCTTGGAACCGGCTGCCCAGGGAAGGGGTGGAGGTACTGCTCCTGGCGAGGTCCAATAGCCGGGCAGCCAGGGTATTTGAGGAGATGGAGGAGCGCTTGGGGGTTGTAGGGTGGACGGTTGGCCTCAATGATCTTGAAGACCTTTTCCAACCGTGATGGTTCTCTGATTCTATGGCACATCCCAAGGATGAGCTGGGAAGGGCTGGAGGAGCCAGTGGCCACTGCCATGTGCAGGACCCAGGTCACTTCCCATCACTGGCCAGTACCACAATCTCCTGCAGAAACCCGGTAGATTATTTCTCCAGTTGTGAGTGTGGGAGGTTGATGAGGAGTGAGACTGGGAAGCAGGGAGCTGCTCAGTGTTTCTGTCCTTGGGATGGGCGGTGGGTGACAGCCAGGTGCGCACTGGCTACTGAAGGCGGTGGGGGGTGCATGCATTGATTTGCTTTTTCTTCTTGAAACAGCCCAGAGGGATGAGACCTTCCTCATCGTCGTGGTCAATACACCAAGCAGCAAACCCACCCCTAGGCAACCTGAGGCCATCCTTCCAATTTTGGTGGTCCAGCATCCTGTTGTCCCTAGTTCCTGTGACTTGAAGGTCTCCAGATCCCCAGGTAAGGGCCAGCTGACCCTGTGTGTGGCTGGATGTGGGGCTCAACCCCGTTTCTCCCCATGGCCATGGGGTGGGTATGAGCCTTGCTGCAAGCCACAGCCACTCTCCGTCCTCCTGTCCCTGGCCATGTCCCCACACAGCATGGTCTGGGATCACTGGCCAGGGGCAGCTTGGTGGTCACAAGCTGGGTTTTCAGGGTGAGGCAAGGTGGGGGCACCTATACTCCTCATACACTGGTTTTTCTCGTTCAGTGCCCTGCACCACTGAGGGCAACAGTCATGTTTTGCATCGAAAACTCCCTGACCTCCCCGTGGTTTGCTGGGCACGTGAGCCAGGACGAGTGGAGTTTCCAGTCCCTCTGCCAGAGTTGCTCATCCCTGCCAGTGGCCCTGGGGAAGGAACCCCCCTCCCACCCCCAACTGCTAGCCCGGCTGCAGGAAAGGATGAGGAAGGCTTTGGGCTCTGCCGTTGAAGGACAACATGGGAACAGAACAAGGGTGCAGCGAGGCCACTCACTGCCTTCGGGGTGTCAGAGAGCGGTACATCCGCCCCCCGCTCCAGCCAGGATGCCGTAACATCCCAGGAACAGCCCGAAGGTCCTGTTCCAGCTCTCCACACTGAAAACAAAAGTGCGTCTTGTTCCCATCCTGTTTTTAAAGCCAGGAAGGTCGGGGCTGTGAGAGCTCTGCCAGGCTGGGCAGCGCTGCCAGCTCCTGCCGCTCTCCCCGACCTCGGCACATGCGGGGAGCCGACGCGTGCCGCTGCTCCAGCAGCTTCTTGCCAGCAGGCAGGGGCCCTCCTGAAAGCCCAGCTGGACAATCCTGCACTTGAGTTCTTGCTCCGCTTCCAGCTCCCTGCACTGCATGAGGAGAGGGAAAACGGGAGGGAATGCTGCATCTGAGAGGACGACACCACAGACCCCCCCAGCCCAAACCCTCCATCAGCTCCCACAACCCACCCTGCCACCAATAAAGGGATTTCCTTAGTTCACCCCCAAACCATCTAACCCCCCAGATGGCTTCATTCTGGTTAGAGGGATCTGTTGTTAGAGGGGATTGTGCTGCTGGTGTCCCTTTCCCTTCCTTTTTCCCCTTTCCTTTTCCCTCATCCTTTCTCTTTCCCTTTTGCCTCATCCTTTCTCTTTCCCTTCATTGTTCCTCTTTCCTTTTCCCTTTTCTCCTTCCCTTTCCCTTTCTCTTTTCCATTTCTCCCTTTCCATGACATTTCCTTTTCCCTTTCCCTTTTCCCTTCCCTTTTCCCTTTCCCTCATCTTCTCCATTTCCCTCATCTTCTCCCTTTCCCTCATCTTCTCCCTTTTCCTTTTTGCCTTCCCTCATCCTTTTCTCCTTTATCCCTTTCCTTTTCTCTGTCCTTTCCATCCCTCATCCTTTCCCTCACCCTTGCTGCTGCTGCTGGGATGGGCTTGGGGAGGAAACTTGAGGGGGTCTGTATGGCCGGATGGTGCCTCCCTGGCACATCAGGCTCTGAGCTGCCCCCCTCTCCCTGTGCTCGTTGCCTGCGTGAGCTGCTGCCTGCTCAGTGGAGATTATTAACAGAGAAAATCGTTAGGCACAGGGCCGGGAGCTCCAGGGACACGCGAGTGCCTCTGTCACTTGGAAATCGATCCCAGGCTGAGTGTCCTCCAGCCCAGCTCGATGCAACAGCAGTTTCTCTCTACGGGAGAGGGAGAAGGAGGAGAAAATCCCACCGTGGTAGCTGCTGGTCTTGCTCCAACCCTGGGCCCTGGGCAGGTGCTCCACGCCCTGGGTTCTGTGGGACTTGCTGAGCTCTAGATCCCAAGGCAAAAGGCAGGGATTCCAAAACAAAACCCTGGGAGGAAAACTCTGCACTGGAGCCCTGAGGAGGAGACTGGGAGGACGATGTAGAGAGCACCACGACCTGCTTTTCCCTCTCACTATCCTGGAGTGGAGAGGGGATGCAGAGATCTCCAGCTGAGTCAGCAAAGCTGTTTGCACACCATTACATTATTATTATTATTATTAGGGACAGTTGCCCTGCTCAACTCCACACCCACCGTGCACCCTCCGAGCACACCGTGTCCCCGCGGCAGCTTTGGCATTCTCGCTGCCTCGAGATGCCAGGGTACTGACATTGGTTGTGACCTTTGGGATCACAAGGATGTTCTGTCCTTCCCAGCAGAGAACAGTGCGGGTACCCTGTGGGTGGATTACCCTGGGTGTACTGTGGTGGCTCATACGGGGCCAGCAGAAGAGAAGCTCGTTTGTGTGCTCTGAGGGGTGTGGGATGGGAGCGAGGAGCTGCTGCCAGCACTGGGATTTCCTCCCGGGATGTGGCACAGCGATGGGGAAGGATGGGGTTGGTGGTGGGAGGAATGTTGGCAGCTGCTTTGGCAGGGTGGGAGAAGGGATCCTACAAATGCAAGAGCCACAATCCAGCCCTCGAGCAGCTCTGGAGGCCGCTCCCTGCTCCCCAACTCCCAGCTCATCGTGGTCTTTGCTTGAAGGGGACACAAACATCTGCAAGTAGGAGCCATAAGGGCCAGCACTTTCTCTCTTGGCCACCAAAACCCCACTCTGGACAGCAGTAGAGGCTCTTCAAGTACAAAATATCCTCTAGACACAAAAGCTGGAGCTGGTGTGACCACAAAAGTGTGACAATCCAGCGCAGAGCCACAGAGATGATGAAGGGAGAGGAGCATCTCCCTGACAAGGAAAGGCTGAGGGAGCTTAAGGAAAAGGAGTCTGAGGGGTGACCCCATGAATATTGATCAATATGGAAAGGGTGGGTGTCAGGAGGACGGAGCCAGGCTCTGCTCGGGGGCACCCAATGATAGGACACGAGGCAGTGGGTGTGAGTTGGAGCAGAGGAGGTTCCACATGAATGTGAGAAGGACCTTCTTCCCAGTGAGGGTGCCAGAGCCCTGGAAGGGGCTGCCCAGGGCGTCGTGGAGTCTCCTTCTCTGGAGACATTTAAGACACATCTGGGCATGTTCCTGTGTGACTGGATCTAGGGGATCCTGCTATAGTGGGGGATTGGACTGGATGATCTTTTGAGGTCCCTTCCAATCCCTGATGATCTGTGATTCTTTGAGACACATCAACAGGACAAGTTCATGGTCCTAAAGCAGCCCCTTTCCCCCTGGAGCTGCCCCATGCCCTGGCACGCAGCAAACCCCGTGCTGCGGTGGCATTCAGGGCTGAGTGTGGGGAGCAGCTTGCATGGGGTTGAGGGGAGTAACCTCCATCAGCCCTTCCCCTCACAGCCACTGGGAGCCAGAAGAGGTCCCTGAACAGAGTCCCTGCCCTGAGTAGCCAGTGGGTTTTGGCAGAGGGCTCCCAGGAAGAGGCTTCGCCGTGGGGTCGGCTCCATCCAAGGCTGTCCCGGCTCAAATCCAGTCAACCCACAGCTCCACGGCGCCAGCGAGACTGATGGCTTCATGTTTGCAGCCCCGATGCGTCACTTATCTCTCCCCTCTCTTGCCCTGACGCATTCTTTCCTCTCCCCTTTCCCCGGCAGCTTGTAGGACTCTTATCTCAAGGCCCAGATCACCCTATCCTGTGGCATCGCCGCAGCATCCTCTGCAAACCCATTTCCAGGGGCTCATGCGCTGTATTTGGGGCAAAAGGGACACCCAGGCAGCAAAACCCTTTTCCCTGAAGCCTTTATGCCACAACGTTGGTGTCCCCAAAGCCCTCCCAGAAGCCAAGGCAGGGCATGGTGACAAGCTCAGGGCACAGGCATGGACCCCCCAACCTCCTCACTTCTGGGCTGAGACCTCTGGAGCAGGGGAGGGGATAAAGCTGTTGGGAAGCTTCTACAAGCCCAGCGATGGGATGGGGTGGGATGGGGTGGAACAGGATGGGTAGGGCAGGATAGGATAAGGATGGGATGAGATGATGAGATGAGATGAGATGAGATGAGAGATTGGACAAGATGATCTTTCAAGGTCCCTTCCAACCCCTAATGTTCTGTGGTTCTGTGTGGTTCTGTGGATGGGATGGAGTGAAATAGGATGGGATGGAGTGGGATGGAGTGGGATGGAGTGAAATAGAATGGAGTGGAATGGGATGGGACAGCCAGGATGGACACCCTCTGCTGATGCTGCCCCCACACCACATGTCTGTGCATGTGAGTAGAAGGGGGAATCCCACAGCTCCCTGCTCACGGGGTGCAGGGGGGGAAGCACCGTGCTCTTGGTTTGCTCAACCGCTTGTTCCTGCTGCAGGGAGAGTCTTCTGCGTCAGAGCAGCCTCAGCCATGGCCAGCACTGGCTGGCAGGTGCTGGGTTCCTGGGTCATGCAGAGTGCTTGTTGGTGGAGAAGAAATCAATGCCCAGTCAGGGGCTGCTGCTGTGTAGCTGGTCCATCCCCGGTGCACGTGGGGAGAGAGTGACTCTTGCTGCTGTCCCAGCCCTGGCCGCATGTCTCACCAGCATGGATCTGCCTGGGGCACCCCCAGATCACAAGCAACGTGAGGTGTTTGAGAACACCGAGCGCTAGGAAGGTGATTCCTGGGTCTCTAACAGGAGGAGGGTTCTGTTTGCCCATTTCCAGATCCCCCATGCAACTGCCCAGTTTAAGAGCCTGTTAGCTCTTTGAAAATGGTATCAAATTGGTATAAAATGGTATCAAGTTGGTATAAAAATTGGTATAAAACCTTAAATGTATAAAATGGTTTAAACTATAGCAAAGGGAATACAAGAGGGACCTCAGAACTCTCCATCCTCCAGAGCTCATGGACCAAAGGGAATAAAAGAGGGACCTCAGACCTCCTCATCCTCCAGATCTCATGGACCAAAGGGAATAAAAGAGGGATCTCAGAACTCCCCATCCTCCAGAGCTCATGGACCAAAGGGAATAAAAAAGGGACCTCAGAACCCCTCATCCTCCAGAGCTCGAGGACAGCAGTGCCTGTGCGAAGGAAAGATTCAAATGGAGCAGGTTCAAGGCTGGAGCAGGAGTCCACGGGGCCGGCAGAGACACAAACTCCTGGGTTTCCAGCACGGGAGTAGCTCCGTGCACACATGTGTGTGTTCATGAGAATGGGGATGGCTGCACACGTGTGCACTCGTGTGATTCCATGTGTGAGCTCCTGCATTTCTAGCCTTCTGCTGGGAGAAGATCCTCTGCAGATGGGACCCCCTAAGGGTTTGGCTGTTCAGCTCACCCCAAATCCCATATTTACACACCTTCACATCCATAGAAGAGTCCCTGGCCTGCACATTGCCCCTGAGCAGCCTCCACACCAGCACTGCTGTCAGCACTGGGGGCTCAGAGTAGGGATTTTGCTTCAGGTGGCCAGATCCAGCCTGGTTCAGCCTCCCCCAGTTCAGAGCAGCCACTTTCCGCCCCTGAAATAGCAACTCGGATGATGCTCTTCTGGGCAGCTGGGGATGATGATGCAGAATGCTCGTTATCCAGCAGGAACAATTAGACTTACGGCAATTATCCCTGCAGTTGCTGTGAGATGCCGGAACGGGCCGGCCAGCTGCCAGCTCCCAACGTAATCCCTGGGAGGGAGAGATGCAGCCCCTAGCCCTGCCAGGAGCTGCCATTGCCAGGGAGGAAGAACAAACCACAGCGGGAGCATCCGAGGAGCCCCGTGCGGTGCCAGGAGGGCAGGTTTTGTGCGGGAGCGAGAGCAAGGACGGGCAAACGATTACCTGCAATCAGTGCCCCTCTCTAATGACACTTGTTTGCGTTGGGATGGCTGATGAAATGGGATGAGCCACGCTGGGCTTATGTGGTGGTGTCATGGATTGAGTTCACTCGTGTGATGCTCTGCCAGCTGCTGTCGTAGGAGAAGTTGGCCGGGGTTCAGCTTTATCCGTAAGGTGGAGATGGGCAAAAGCTGGCTCCAGGCTGGGTTGAGCCCTGGGCACCCGATGGTCATCAAGCTGGGCAGTGCTGCTGAGCTGGGCTTTAAGGCTGCCCCAAGGTTGGGCTTTGGTTTTCCATCACTTTTCCCTCACCCTTGGAAAAGTACTATGCAGTGGGGGGGACCTTAGAGCAGCTTCCAGTACCTGAAGGGGCTGCAGGAAAGCTGGAGAGGGACTTTTTCTGAGGGACTCTAGTGATAGGACAAGGAGGATGGGTTCAAGCTGAAAGAGGGTAGATTGAAATGAGGTCTGAGGCAGGAATTCCTCCCTGTGAGGATGCTGAGGCCCTGGAACAGGTTGCCTGGGGAGGCTGTGGCTGCTACATCATCCCTGGAAGTGTTCAAGGCCAGTTTGGATGGGGCTCTGGGCACCCTGGTCTGCTGACAAGTGTCGCTGCTCCTGGCAGGGGGTTGGGACTGAGTGGGCTCTGAGGTCCCTTCCATCCCAGACCATTCCATGATTCTCTAATTCCTTTAGGAGAAAAAGTCAGTCTTCTGGCTAAGAAGTGCCCATGGGGCAAAGGCATAAAGGACAACCCCACTCACTCCTCAAGTCAGGACAACATGGAGGGTTTTTATGGTTTCCCCCTTGACATCGTTTGAAACACCTCCCTTTGATGCTGCTGGAATGAAGCAAGTCCTGATCCCCCCCATGCCCCAGGTCCTAGGAGCCAATACCCCAACCCCAGCTGGATAAACAACTTCTCCACCGTGACTGGGGCGGTGAGAAGCTTTCGGGCAGGAGGGGACAGAGCTGAGTAGCCCATCCACAGCCGATGCCTCAGGGAGTCAGGGAACAGAGCCAGAGGGATGCGGGAAACCTGTTGGTGGGAAACACAAGTCATTTTCCATTGAGAATTTTATCTGAGGCACCACATCCTGGCCTTGTTTGTGCCCTAAGAGCCAGCGAGATTACTAGGAGAGTTTATCTACCTGGTCAGCGTCTGTTTAGCAGCGGCTAAACATTAAACTCTTGGCAAACAGGGCTCCTTGGGGCCAGGACACGTGATGGTGGCAAAGTGCCCCGTGTGTGTGTGGGCTGCCAGCCCCAAACGCAGGTGAGGTGGAGAACATGTCCTGCAAGAAGAAGCTGGGGGAGTTGGGGTTGTTTAGCCTGGAGAAGAGGAGGCTGAGAGGAGACCTCATTGCCCTTTGCAGCTACCCGAAAGGAGGGTGTAGGGAGGCCAGTGGTGGCCTCTCCTCCCCAATAACTGCTGACAGGTTGCCCCAGGAGAGGTTCAGATTGGGAATTAGGGGAAATTCCTGTAGTGGAAGAGCTGCTAAACACTGGAACAGGCTGCCCAGGGCAGTGCTGGAGTCCCCATCCCTGGAGGGGTTCAAAAGGATGTGGCACTGAAGGACAGTCTGGTGGTCATGGAGGTGTTGGGTTGAAGGTTGGACCTGATGATCTTAGAGGTCCTTTCCAACCTCGATGATTCTGGGGTTCTGTGAGACGAGGGGGACAAGCTACTCCAGGCAGGGGTAGAGCAGCATCCTGGGAGTCTGGGCTTGGCTGTGGTTGCCAGAGGGCACCCAGGGCTCAGAGAGAGGAAGGTCCAGCAAAATGGTGCTTTCATTGTGGCCCTACAGAGCCAGTTCTAACCCCTGAAAGGGGCTGCCAGAAGGCTGTTCCCAAGGGCAGGCAACGACAGGATGAGGGGTCTTAGTTTGAAGCTGGAAAGGGCAGAGTGAGGCTGGACGGGAGGAAAAAGTTGTTGAACCTGAGGGTGGGGGATCCCTAGAAAGGGCTGCCCAGAGACGGGGTGGAGGCTTCATCCCTGGAGCCATTCAAGGTCAGGCTGGATAGGGCTGTGGGCAACTGGGTCTGGTGAGTGCTGGCCCTGCTGGTTGTAGGGAAATTGGACTGAATGGCCTTTGGAAGTCCCTTCCAACCCAACCCATTCTCTGAGTCTATGAAACGGTTTCCCACTGGAGCTGGCTGGAGCTTCACCTCACAATGCCTTGATCTGCAAGAGAGTTGTGACCCCCTACGATGCCAGTGCTGCCCCAGAAACCCACTGCTCTGGGATATAAAGCTGTTCCTCAAAGGCCGCCTGACTGGCCTTACAAAGCCCATGTAGACTGTGTTCCTATCTCGGTAATGAGGCCAATTACAGCCAAATGGCAATTTGAGCAAAGGGCAGGCAAAAACCTTAACCTGATGCCATAACGGTGTCCAAACAACATTCCCTTCCTCTCCCTCTGCATTAAGAGAACAAACGGCCCCGCTCTGCAGTGCTCAAACACCAGGTAATGGCTTTTCCTGCCGCTCTTGATGGCAACCCGACAAACACAACCACAAAGCCTGACCCACTTCGGCACAACAAGGACCCCGCCAAGATAGGGAGCTGGGATTTCAATGAGGTCCTTCAGGCGGCCCCATTAGATAAAAATATCTCGACCAGTCTCTAAATGGAGCGAGCTGTGAAACCCAGCGGGGCGGTGGGCATGGGGATGTGCCCAGGGAGGGATGTGCAGGTGCTGTCTCTCTCTGTCAACTTCTTGAGGGGCAGGGTGGGAACCCAAGAGACCAGGGGCAAAATCCGTATCCCAAGCCAGGCACTGGGGGGCTCTTACTGTGTTGCGTCAAGGCCACGATCGCATCCGGAGAGCGAGAACGCTGCTGCCTCGTGTGCCTCATGGCACGTGTCCCGTGGCTAACTCTGTTTGTAAATAGAGGCAGGAGCGTTGCTGAGTCACCGAGATGTGGCCAAGAGCCAGCAGGGATCCGGGGCTGGGTTTGCCCACTGGTAACAAGGGCATTTCTCTCTGCAGGGGTAGGTTTCCTCAGGAACACCCCAAATTCACACTCTCAGCTCCTGCCTTGCTCCTGTGAGGTGACTTTTGCCCCTTTGCTCTAGGTGAAGGCAGGCTTGGGAGCGTTCAGGCGCTGCTCTAGGGTGACCTGTTGGCAGCACACAGGGACTGGTGCCTCTGGGGATGCTCCATGCTGGGATGCCCCACTGGCACAGAGCTGCCCTACGCAGACAGCAAGGACCAGAGCTGCCTGTGCCTGGAGACGGGCCAGCCTGGGGGCTGTGGCCGGGCCGGCTGTGTTTTCCTGGATCACAGCTTCTGCGTAGCTGACCTTGCGCAAGAAGCCCTCCGTGCTCCCCTTGCCCACGTAGAGGCTTGGTGCCTCCCCTGAGGTGGGACGTAGCCTGGGTCAGTCTCCCTGTTTGCTCAGTGGTGGGGTGGCATCACCAGATCGCTGGACACTCCCTGTGCCCTTGAATGATCCCCATTCCACCCCCCCATCCCGAGCCCTGGTGCATCAAAGCACTGGCCATCGCAGCCAGGTCACTGCCATGCAGCTCTGATGCCCAAATGGGGCTACAAGCAGCTTGGTCAAGCCTCCTGTCCCACCTCTTATCCCCTGGGCCAGGTTCCCTGTGCCATGGGACAACCACTGTTGTCCCCATAGCAGCCCCAGGATGTGGGGTTTCCCTGCCAGCTCTGGGAAGACCTACAGGAGGCACTGGGGTGCTCTGGATGTGTTTGGTGCAGCTGGATCCGAAGTTCCAATGGTAGCTGGGCACCAGCACCTCTGGAAGCATGTGGTGGTGTGGGGCTAAGTATCTGGGGTCAGCCAGACCTCCAGGGTCTAAATGTTTCAAAGGGCAAAGCTCAGCTTTTGACCCCCACCACTCCATCCCCAGCAGCACCTCCTGAGAAGCCCAGGATACACCAGGACCCTAAAACGGTCCCTGAATAACAGCAGAACCCAAGACAGGGCAGATCCCAAGACCAAATTCCCATCTCATCAAAATTAGGGAGACGAGATCTTGGCCAGGAACCTGAGTGGTTGCAGGATCACAGCCACGACCTAACAAATCCAACATCTCTGACAACAGCCAAGGGCTGCACCTGTAACCTTCTCATTCCTATCGCCCCAACCCAGACAGCCACAACCTCAATCACACCTTCCAGACGAAGCAACAGAGACTTATCCCAGCACAGCAGCTTAGCGAGGCTTAAATAGAAAATTCAGGCTGATGATGCAGTGCAGGAGCAGGAGAAAGAGATAAAGTTCAAGCTGGTGATGGCCACAGAGCAAAAAACGATAACGGAGCTGGCGACAACAGAACAAGCAGCTCCAGATGGTCCAGCAGCGAGAAGCAGAGCCTGGGAAAATGCCAGATCATCAACAAAAAAACCATCAAGTCATTGTGAGGAAGTAAGGAAGGGCACAGAGTCACCTGGTGCTAAAGGAACTGGTGGTGAATCCCTCTGAAATGACCTGTGGAAGCAAACAGGGAGAACAATTCGTAAAGCAATGAGAAGGGGAAAAAAAATTAATCAATGTTGGTGTCAAAAATGGGTGAAAATGAAAGAGGCTCTGGATATGGATTGTTTGATCAGCTGGTTTGCAAAACAATGGGTTAACCAAGCGTTTGGGGGAGCAATGAGCCCACCAGGCAGAGATCAGATCATGGAATCACAGAACATTAGGGACTGGAAGGGACCTCGAAAGATCATCCAGTCAAATCCCCCCACCACAGCAGGATCCCCTAGATCCAGTCACACAGGAACATGGACAGGCAGGTTTGAAGCATCTCCAGAGACGGAGACTCCACAATCCCCCTGGGCAGCTCCTTCTAGGGCTCTGGCACCATCACGGGGAAGAAGGTCCTTCTCATATTACTATGGAACCTCCTCTGGTCCAGCTCATGTCCATTGCCCCTTGTCCTATCATTGGGTGCCCCTGAGCAGAGCCTGGCTCCATCCTCCTGACACCCATCCTTTCCATA
>JAOXOE010027918.1:0-17234 GCA_028565055.1 Phoeniculus purpureus | reverse complement strand
GGCGCACGGCCCAGTCACACCGGCCCTGGATAAGGCGCACGGCCCAGTCACACCGGCCCTGGATAAGGCGCACGGCCCAGTCACACCGGCCCTGGATAAGGCGCACGGCCCAGTCACACCGGCCCTGGATAAGGCGCACGGCCTAGTCACACCGGCCCTGGGTAAATGCCATCACCAAACACACCTTTTCACCAACTACAGGCAAAAGTTGGGGGTTTTTAAACTGCTTTTGGAGGCCAGTTCCACAGGCTGCTTTATCTCTAGGAGCTGCACATAACCCTCCCAAAGCACCCGCCCCAAAGGCAAAGTCTCTCGTCCCCTGAACTTCCTCCGGGATCGGTCTTTATTGCCCTTCCCTGGCTCTTTTTCCTCCCCTCCAACCCGCATTACATTCAGGAGCCAGTCCAGGTCCTTCTACGATGACAAAGAGAGGTCTCACAAAACAGCTCCCTGTGAGGTACTGCAGAGGCCCCTTTGGGGAGCAGCCGGTTCCCGCCTCGGCCCTGCTGGGCACAGCCCAGCCCCTCCCCTCAGCCACGCCGGTGGCACCTCCGCAGAGACACGTTTCAGAGAGGGCACAACACCACTTGGCAGCAAGGAACGAGGAAGAAAAGCTTGAGAATTAGGGAGATTATCTCAACCCAGAAGGATTTCCATTTCTTTTCTCCTGTTGGGAGAACGAGCGAGAGGCTGGACAGACCCAACAGAGGAACATACGAGGACATCAGACATACGAGGAAGCCCCAAGACAAACCCTTCTAAAGCTTAGGGTCCACTGGCACATGGGTAAGGACCAGTGAATGCGCCCGTAATAGTTTTGCTTCTGCCTCTCTAAGTGTCTTTCAAGAACTGGAACTATCACAGTCCCTGCACTGCCCTGAAAATCGCGTGGCCATTGCCCTCAGCTGCACCATCCATAAACAGAGCCCCCATTTCAGGCAATAACTTAGAATCTCAAACTAGGGAACTGACTTCTCTTCCAACCTCTATTTTTTTTTTTTACACAGTATTCACCAGGTGTAACAGATCAGACAGACAAATCACAGGTCTTTAGGACAAAGCTACTAAGGATGGCTTTTAAAGATTAAAGAGAGGTGATTCCACTTCTCTGCTTATAAAAACAGATTTATCAAAGGATCGTTATTGATAAAGAACAGTTGTTGATGTTGTGATATGTTGCCACACAAATACTTAGCAGGCCACACATAACAGTGTGGTAATAAGCAGCAGCTAGGATTTAATGTGCGCTTAAGGTGTACCCCAAGAGAGCTGATGGTGTCAGGACAGAAAATAACAAAGAAAACAGTGATGAGTTTGCAGCAACCACACAGTATACAGCTGTAGCCTTCAAGCATACAATGAAATCTTGAATAAATTTACTTGCACATGCAAACCTTTTAAAGTGCAAGTTGATAAAGCTGTTTGTAGTAAGGTAGGAAAATAAAATCCTGCAGGAGGTACCTCTATTTATGTTTAATGTCAATCTAGGTCAAGAATCATGTAAATTGAGCACAGGTGAAGACACAAAGTTTGCAGCCCAATCCTGTAATCTATTCTGCAATTAATTTTATTAGTGTCTGGACCAATGACATGATGGCTCTACGTACATAAGCTGTGACTACACTTTTAACTTCCAGCATGAGGAATATATCTGTAGGTACTTGAGCTTATGATGTGCATGGTTAAATTATACAGTTCAATGTATACAAACAAAAAAGGTGTTGTAACTGATAATTTAAGATCAGAGAGTTACTGTCCAAAAAGTTATTTCTTAGTACTGTACAACTTACGTTCTGCTGACAAGGAACAAATAATCTACATTACTGGATAAAAGTCACTAAAAACCTCAAAGCAAACATTGTAATGTGATGAGCAATGGACATCTCAAAAAGCCTGCCTACACAGACTGAGAATGCTGGAGGCTGTCTCTCTGCAGTAAAATCAGCCTGCTTCTGCCTCTTCAGAACAGCACTAAATGTTCAAACACACGCAAATCCAGTTAAAGTTCTTCCTGTGACATTGACTGACTCATGTACACTGATTTTTCTGAGATTGAACAGTGTAGCACTTGCATGACTCAGTTCACGTGGTACTGCTGAAAATGTGACAAATACACTTTCCTACTCAGCACAGCAAAACAGGGCACAAGTAAAATGCAGAAATTAAGTTTTAGGATAAGGTTGTTTTGAAAATACCCCATTGTGCCTGTGTCAGTATTTTTCTTACAAGCTTTGACAACAGTAAATACCCTCTTCCATGATAAGAAGAAATCGAACACCATAATCGCTAGTTAGTCTAAAAATGACCAAAAGCTTCTGGAAAACTGAACTAAAATAAGGTGGTGTTACACTACAATACAGTAGATTCTCCAAAGTCATACCTGTCTCTACCCTGTCTTCAAGAATTAGCATCATATGAATGGCTGGTCTGAAATACACAGATATCACAGACTCTGAGAACATACAGGATACAGTAAAGAATGCTTAGGTGTCTCACCAAGCTTGTATTGAAGGTCAACCATTCCTATAAGAGCTTTAAGATCACGTTTCTCTGTACGTACTGAAGATGTAAGGCAATAAACTGGGTTATTGCTAGCAAGAGTACTACTGCTGACAAAATTTCAGACACAAAGAAAAAGCATCCAGGCTCAATTCACAGAAGAGGGAAGTTTTACCTAGCAGACTAGTTTGAAGAGTCCAAGGTGGCTTAATTACATTGCTATAGTATTTTAGCAAGGATTTGAATTACCTATTTCTTTGTTTCTATGCAGCAAGTTGTTCTTTGCTTTACATATTGGTTTTACTTAGAAGTCTTCATCCACAAATCTCCATGACTTATTTTTTTGCTCCCATTGCACAGATAAATAGAAAAATATTCAGATATGGCTCAGGGACTCTAGAAATTCACAAATCGGTAACAGAATTGGTGAAAAGCAGGACTTCTGCATTTTTTGCCAATGCCAATGATAAGTCTAGTTGAAGTTGAGCAATAATAGAAACACTGAAGGTTGCTAAATCAATTAGCATGTGTTGGTCCTCTTCGCTTTGAGCATTAAATGGAAACTGAAATAACAAATGAAAACTGGGGTACTGAACTGAGGAACAACTATATTAAACTTGCATCTTAAATACGCTGACCTGAGTCAGTCCTTTTTAACTCCTGCTAGGCTTGGTGCACTAACACAGCTGAGAAAGCTGTAGAAGAATGTTCTTACTTCTTAAGCATCGCCAGTAGAGTTATTAATATTTAAATTAACAGCCTCTAAGTAATCTGTGGAAGCCACACACAGAACTGAGGTCACACTCAGCAAACACTTGTCTCTTAGTAACACTTGTGTAATACTAATGTTTTCCCCTGAACAAACTTCAAATTCCAAGGGGAGCAGGAATAAAAACCACAGCAGCTCCTCAGAGGACAATTCAGTTTATCAATTTGACAACACACGGTGTGTGTGTGGGGGGGGTGGGTGTGAAAAATCTCACCAGTTTTGCACCTAAATTTTATCAGGAAACATGAGAGTTTATTTTTATGTTGATTTTTATGGTGCATCATGGGCTGCATCAAAAGAAGAGGAGCAAGCAGGTCAAGGGAGTTCATTCTGCCTTGGTCTAGTAGGTGTCCCTAGCCATGGCAGTGGAGTTAAAACTAGGGGATCTTTAAGGTCCCTTCCAATACAAACCATTCTGTGATTCTATGAATCGAATTGGTTCAGGTATAATTTTTTTTACCTACTTCCCAAAATTATCCCCTTAAAACTGTGAGGGTAAGGAAAAAATAATAGAGCCAGCGCTATCAGTGGTTTTGTAGGAGCTGTGAACCAACCTTCAGATATCAAGCCAAAAGGACACTAGCAACTACTTCTACTTCAATAGTTTTAATTTTCACTTCACAGCTGTAGTCACTAAACTCAGCATTTTTGTACTGCGTAACAAGCTGCTATTACAGAAAGTAAAATACCCTAATTTAACAAACTAACTTAGAGATTCACAATTAGATGAAGTATTACCAAGACTCTTCTGTGTCTTAAGATACACACTATGATTTGGCTGCATTATTCCTGATGTTTTCATATATTTCTTCCTATATTGAAGGTTCAGGATATAAAAGCAGCCTTTTTAGTAACTACTTTTGAGCATTCAGAAATCCCTAAAGGATGCCTTGTAGCACCAAAGCAATCACTTTGGGTCATAAAAAGATAAAGAACCCTAAGTAACTTCTCATTTCATGAGAAAAATGTTTATGTACACTCTTAAAATGAAAAGGACTTTGTACAAAAGCTCTGAAAAGGTCTGGTTTTAATTATATATTTTAGAACTGAGTTATACAAAATAATTCTGCTGCTTATATTCAGGAAATACATTGAAAATTTAAGAGAACAGGAAACAAGCAGACTACTGTAACACTAACTTGGAAGCTTTCTGAAAAAAGCATGTCATGCACAATTTGTCCCTTGCAACTGAAAATAAAGAGGAAGACAGGCAAAGAAAAAGGGTTTAAGCAAGAAACTGCAACACTGCTTTTGATCTTGCATGCAGGCAAAAAATGAGAAAAAGCCTCAATCATTCAGTCTAGTCTTATTTAAAGATCAAAAAAAGCCCGAGCAGCTTAAAGCCTTACTTCAATAAAAGCTAAGCGGTCAGGCAGAGTCAAACAGTTAATTGACAGCAAGCGGGACATTCTGTTTTGCAGATTTGCTGTAATGGTCAAGACATTATTTACAAACTGTCTGTATTCCACAGAAAACAATCAACATCGACTTCACAAAATACTTTTCACATAGTCTGCCATCCTTCTGAAAACTTATTAGCTACCTTAATATTTCCAGATTAATAAATTACATAAGAATTAAAATTTTCCAGCCGTTTAGAAACAGAAGCCATGCATTACATATGATGCTTGAAAACCTAATCTGGAAACAAGAGACTTGCTAAGAAAAGCCCTTTTTACTTACTAAATTAAAAATATCAGTGATAAACTTCTTTGCAATACAAAAGTCTGCTTGAACGGGTCAATCTTCTGCTGAGACTCCATCCTTTTTCCCCATTACTTTGAAGACGCCACAAGAGCTACAAACATCCAAAACTTTGCTAAAGGCAGAGGGACTATCAAAGCATCCACGACTCCTTGGAATACGCTCATTTGAATACCTGTAAATCATACTGCATATTTGACTAATCACTTAATGGTTCCTCACAAAGCATTAAACATTTGAAAATGCTTGAGGGCACAGGAGATAAACAATCACAAAGCAAACTGTTTAAAATTTGCCTCTTGTCTGTATTATAAACTGAAAGAATGATGACCACTAGGTCAACAGAGGTGATTCTCCCCGTGACGTGACTCTTGTGAGACCTCACCTGGAGTACTGCATCCAGTTCCAGAGTCCCTAATATAGGAAGGGCATTGAACTGTGGAAGCAAGTCCAAAGGAGGGCCACAGCACCTCTATGGTCAAGACAGGCTGAGGGGATTGGGGCAGTTCAGCCTAGAGAAGAGAATGCTCCCAGGGGACCTTATAGTAGACCTCCAGTACCTGAAGGGCCTAAAGAAAAGATGGAGAGGAACTTTTTAGAAGACATTCTAGTAACAGGCAAAGGGGGAATGGTTTCAAACTAACAGAGGGTACATTTAGATTAGGTCTTGTAAAGAAATTCCTTACTGTGATGGTAGGTGAGGTGCTGCAACAGATTGTTGCAAGCTGTGGAAGCCCTTTGTCTGGAAATGTTTCAGGGCAGGTTGCACATTGCTCTGGGCAACCTAGTCTAGTGAGAGGTGTCTTTGCTTTGGGCAAGGAGACTGGATCTACATGATCTCTGAGGTCTCTTCCAACCAAAACCATTCTATAACATGCTATATATTACTCTGCTTCCAATTAAGTATCTTAGTGTAAGATGAGAGCTAATTCTGATCTTCAATGACATAAGAAATATCCAAAATCAGATTGACCGTCTCCACAGCTACTTGTAGTGCACTACACTTTGCAGCAAAACAGTCCAGCGTCAGTAACTCGGCAGCCTTTCCTGAAGGCTCTTTAGGGCAGTCCTGTATTAAAGGAGACGCACATTGGCCTTGCAAGAGCCTCCAGCTGAGATTCTCAACATTACTGCTAATCCCGCAGCCACATTTTGAAACTAAATCTGACCAATCAGAGGCAGATGGAAACCCTGCTGGAACAAACCAACAGTGTCCGTAAACTGTGTCTGTAAGAACTTCTCCACCATCATGGTTCAGAGCGCAGGCTACAGACTCCAGGGAACGGCAAAAAGCATCAGCAACCAGCTGGTACTGTGTCCGCGAACAACCTATATCTTCAAAACTGCTGGTAGACAGAGTACAGCTCTAAAAAAAAAAAAAAATCAAAACCAGGAAACCAGAAAATTAGAACACTGGCACAGAAACAATCTTAATCAAGCATATATCATACTGCTAGTTTTTAAAACTGGTGGTTCAGGCCCTATGTCAAAAATTCACATGATTATTCTACAACAGGAAAGATTTTTTAGACAAGTCAAAGCTGAATTCTGGGTGACTATCCTTCACTGTAATAACTCTACATAAAAACAAAAGCATTTACTTCAACAGGTATCTAAATAATGGTTAACTAGTACACGTACAGTATCATCAAGGCTGGAAGATCTAATTAGCACTGAGAGCTTCAAATACGACTCTGTTTTATATTAGTAGTTAGCAAAACACAGTGTTCATAGTAAAAGTACAAGTGTTTTAAGAGTAGTAGTGATTCTACATAAACTCTCATGTCCCAAGACTATTAAGCAGCTTTTAAAAAAGCTGGTATCTTATGATGTCTTACTTACCTTGTGCCTTATGTATGAAGCCAGGTGAGTTTCTGTACAGCCACCTCCTAACAACGCCAAAGGTTCCCTGATTGTTAACTGTAACACATGTTCTGCAGTTTCACAGGCCCGCTGAAAACAGTCACCAATTTAGTTTTAGACACACTACAAGATTTACTCTCACTGACAAATTCCTGGAACAAAATTTTTAGTAATTCCTGCTATAGACTTCCTACACTTTAATTATGTGTGGATACAAAGCTGCCAAGTGATTTCTAGAACCACATTTACTTCATGAGAAATTGTCTTTATTTGTCCAAACTCAGTAAGAAAAAGTAGACATTAAAAAAAAGCTGTATTTTATTCATTCTTTTCACAAAACTATATATACATATAAACAAAGAAATCAATCACAATTAATGACATTTCTAGAGCAGCTATTCAATGCAAAACTATGCTTCACTATCATTGCAGGCATTGCTGCTGGCCTTTAGCTGGACAATTTGATGTTCTTATATACCACATAATGAGAATGAAAAAGTTTCTCTGGCACCAGCCTCAAAAACAGGTTAAAAATGTTTGTCTCTGAACTACTTCCTATTTGAAAACAGCAGCATTAAATAAACAGGACCACTTCAAGGATTTTGAAATCCTAGAAAAGGGCTTTTCTGGATTGCTTTCTCAGAATTGAATACCTAAAAACTACAAATTTATGATGTATAGAAAATCTGTTTTCTGAACTCACTACATCTCATCCATTAAAAACTTGAGTCTTCAAGAAAGACTCCAAGAAAACTTGCCTACCTTCAGTTCGTCCCACGCTGTTTCACTTCTGTTACAGAGTACCAGGCTGCAGACAACTGTGTCATTAGGAATTAGATGCACAAAACGTTTTTGAGCAAACCTTTCAATGCAGACATCTTTCAAACTCCCGTAACAACTAGTAGACAACAATTGTGTGGTAGCTATGAGCTTTGAACCTGTCCAATTAAGAAAAGCAGAGAACAGCGTGCATTAACACCATCACAAGACCCACTATTGCATTCCTAAAGCATCCACTTTTTTCCTTATTTTTATTTGTATGTATTATTTAACATTTCAATCTACACAAGAAATCACAGAAGTCAACATCTGATTTCATGACAGAGAATGCTGTATTCTCATTACTAAGATTTTGAAAATAGTCCACATTTGCAAACAGTTACTACAACTGGATATTCTCCATGCAGCAATTAGTAATTGCATGTTCAGTATGGCATCAACAGACCCTGCAAAAGGCCAGTATCACCTTGAATCTCACCTAGTTTTGACCAGAAAACAACAACTCTTGCTCAACTGCTAAGGTAAGACACAGACAAAAGTAACAGCCTTACTCCACAGTGAGGAACTTTAAGGACAATTGCTCAGCACAGAGAACTTGCTTGTTACCTGTCATCCGACTCAGAGGTTCCATCACAGATAGCCCAGCTCTGTCCACAGCCAGGACCTGGTTCTCTCTCAGATACTGTTTCAAGGATGGATGAATAACTTTCTGGCACACTACAAGGCCGACTTCATCATTAACCAGCTGCTTTCCTACATTAAGCAACTGATTCAGCTCTAACTCTTCCAGAGAAATTCCATGATGGACTGTTACAGCTCCTTCTTCAAGACTGAAGCAGTCTCCTGACATGGACACACAGAAAAGTGCCACCTTGATCAGGTTTGAACAAGTTCTTTTGACAGTAAGTGGTTCTGCCCATTGAGTTTCTGGTGTTTCTATCAGCAGTCCAGGAAGAACCGTAGAATCAACCACTCTTCTACCTTTCATGGGTACTATTCTACACACTCCTAAAACAGCATTAGTTTCAACATGGCATGGAACAGTAAACATAAAAGCCTTTAAAATCAGCACACTGAGATGATCAACCTCTGTTTTATTAAGCATACATGCAGGTTTGCTTGTTAATATACTACGTACCAAACACAGAAGAGTCTCAACACTGCTAAAATCCACAGGTACACGACAACCACAGGCCTCAGATTTAAGGTAGCCAATACACAAACTCAGAAGGTTCTTGCTTATTTTAACGACAGTGCAAGCTGCAATATTTAGGCTTTTAAAGTTTTCAATCAAGCTGCAGCAAAGAATGGCAGTAAATAAGCCGCAGTCACTGAAACGGGATACGTGGTTCTGCACAGAGGCAGTCACAACATTTAACACGGGATGACTGACAGAAAGACGACTGAGTACAGCCAAGGACTGTGAGGTAGTGCACACATAGCCTCCCATACCATTGTGAAGCTGTTTGAGTCTACCAGCAGGCCCATAGCAAGATTTTAATATTCTGCTCAGAAGAGAGAGTGACTGACTAAATGTATCTTTAACTAGAGGCTCACTAATAAATAATGGAGACTTTCTGGCTTCAAGGCGAGACATCTTCCAAGACTTTAATTCTGGCCAATAGAATGCATTTCGTTTTTACTTACAGATCTGTAATTCACAGCACTTATAAAATTTAAAGTAGCACATTTTAATTCTTTGCAGCTATGATAACTTTTAACTGAAACAATACACCCAGCATCATAAATTCCTGCAACTCACAATCTCTCAAGATGAGGCTTGAATTCTATTGTGAAATGGATGCACAATGACAGCAGTAAACTATTTCATTTATGATAATCCTTTTTAGCTTCTGACTGTGACCGGGCAGATTTTTTTGCAACATAGTTCACGAGCATGGTTCCAAAATGGACACCAATAAGTGACAGTCCTGCCACAAGAAGAAAGTTCTTTTTGTTCCAGCTGCCTTTCCTCATCTCTCTTTCCGGTAACACTCACAAGGAAAAGCTTCAAAGCTAATTGAACCTACAATAAAAAAAAAGTATTATGATTAAATTATGCTATTATTGTATGGCCTTGAACAGCTATTTTTCACAGAAAACTCGTACGGACAAATACCAAATCATAACGCTTTTAATTGCAAACTCCTTACATACATATTATACTATATACAATACAAACATACAGTACACAAACTATACATTTGCTAATAACTTTCATTACGATCACCAGCTCATGAGCTGGTGATCAGAATAAACTCCAAGTCATATGAAAGTGGCAAAACTACAGTGATGTTTTCCTGTTTTTACTTGAGAAAAAAATCAACTCACAGTAGTGCATCTCAGTACTGCTTCCCAGGCAACCACTTCAGAAGCAAAACATTCAGACATCTTTAATAAAGAATCTTTGCCTCTGAAAGGCTTCTTACTTCAAGGCACCTAACATACAACTTCTTCCAAAAACCCGTCAAAACTTAAAAGGGGTATTTATTTACATTTCTAGATAATCTCTATGATATTTACAATTCCCTCATAGTTAATTTTGCTTTCTACTGCAACTATCATCCCTACTAACAAAACAGAATATGTTACTATGGAAAGTCAGTTATTTCTGAACCTGAAAGAACACTGTTGCAGACCACCAGTCACAAGAGTTGATTTAAATGCAAACTCCAGTAACTTCAAGACCCATAACACCACTACTTTTCTATTACATACATAGATTTAGCAGTAGTTTATGAGATGTAAGATGTATTTTTAAGTCCATGCAACTAGAAGATTAACCCAGCTGCAAAAAAAGAATACAACTCTCAGACACCAAAGTCAGAGCTGCAAGACTGTTAGAAATTTCATTTACTTGACTCATCCGCTGCATCAAAAATACAGATACAACTAAGTAGGCAACTTACCTACAATACATAGCACTATGTTATTTTTCATTATTTTTGTTATCACTTCGCATCACGTATGCCACAATCCCAGGTTCTGGAACAAAGTCCTCTGTCTTCACTTGGAAAATTGGACTAGATCTGATGTTAAACCACCCCCAGTGCACCAGCCCAAGGCCAGTTGCCATAACAATCAGAACTTTGTAGTCCTTCCAGATGGTTTTAAGACCCATTGCAAACTGGCATCTACCTAGACAAAAACATTTAAAATACATTCTAGAAATTCTTCTTTAAACTCTGTAACAACATAGATGAACCTGCTATGTTAATATCTTTAATTACAGTGCAGCAAGTAACTAGAGCACAAAATGCCATAGCAAAGTCTTACTTGCAAGCAGCTACAAAAATAACCTCTACTCAAGCATCTTAAAATGTTAATTGCTACATTTGCCTCAAGTTTCAGAGGGCTAAATCTTAAAGCTTTGTACACATAGGTAATTACAAAAGTTATTGCTTCAGGTGGTAAATATTTGAGGCCTAAAACTGTTTCAAAACGCACCATTTTTCCTCTATAGTTGACAAATATTATTAACCAAGTTCCCAATAGAATATTAAACTTTTAGCTTGCCATATCACTTTACACTTCCAAGAGAAGCAGTTACACCAGACTTCCTTAGCCCTCGATCTTCAAAGGCTACAACAGCATCAGTAGCACTATAAATCGTTACTGAAGAAAAACGTGTAAAACTCTACTACAGGAAGAATAAGTACGTATACTCAGGTTTTACATCAAAATAACCTCTTGGTTTAAAGCAGTTGCAAAGGTACAACTAAGTACACATTCCTACACTTGCCCAATTTTTCTCAGCTCATCCTGGTGGAAAAAACTCTAAAATCCCACTCCATTCCGCTGTAGGGATTCCACAGCTCCACCCCACTTGCCCCACCAGGCGCAGGAGAGCCCGAAGGTCACAGAGCTGGTCAGACACGGAAGCGAACGGGTGAAGGCAGGCCCAAACCGCCTGGGCCCCACTGACCTCACACACGCCGCGCCTCCTGCCCAGGCACTTGAAGATTCCCAGGAGAGCGGGGAGGGGCCGCGATGAGACACCACCCCCCCCAGGCTTCTCTCCGCTCTCCCGATGTAGCAAGAGGCTGTGAGCAACGAAGGTGACCCTGAGCCTCCCCCCTAGAGCTCACCTTGCTCGAGTCCCCAGGCAGTCACCCGATCATCCCCCAGCCCTCACGTCCGAACCTCAACGGCAGGAAACAACCCGCGCGGACCGGACCTCCCTCGCCCTCATGTGACCGGAGCTGCTAGTCTCGCTCGCCATTGGCTCAGCTCGACGTCATGTGACCAGGTGGTGCCCTCGCTGCTGTTGCTCCGGCGGCCATTTTGCGCTCGGGCACGGGAGGGCGGCTGACGGCGGCCATTTTGGATAGGGGTGAAGAAGCTCGTTCGCGGCAGCCATCTTGCTTGGGGGCAGAGGATCCGTTAGGGCGGTTGGAGGCGCAAGGAGGAGGTACGGCCCGACGGGACGCTCAGCTAGTACCGGCAGCGCCTCGGTCTTCAATGTCACTTTTCACCCTACGTAAATATGTGAGGTGATGGCCTGCGGGAGCTGTTGCGGCTGTGTCGGCGTCAGCCGCGTCCCGCCGTGCATCAGGCGCCGCCCCTGCCTTGAGCACCCGGGCCCGGCCCGGCCCGGCCCGGCCCGAGCTTCTGAAGCATTCAAAATACCTGAATCTCTTGATTTTTCTTCTTTTTTTCCTTACTTAACTCCTGTTAAGGCGGATAGCGTTGCCCTGACCGGAACAAGGTCAAGAAAACTTGGCTGCCTCATCTCATTCTTTTCCATAGTTCTTACGAAACTTTTCTGTGTTTATTCTTCTCGCCTTCTGCTCCTGTTGTTGCTATAAAAAATATATTAATGCATTAGTGGTTTTTTTAAAGTAGTTGTGGAGTTTTCAGTTTTTAATGACTAGACGTCATTAATGTTAATTAGACGTTTTTAATGTTAACCTCCACATAGGAGTGTAACGTTGCTTTGTAAGTTCAGTGGGACAGCTGAATTAAATGTTCCTTGCGTGTTCAAGGAATTCAGTTGTTTAATCAAGCTTTAAAAGAAAACAGGCATTTAGCAATGCGAAAAGCTTAACTGTCAGCACCTGTCTTTAGTAAACACCCTGGTGTTCGTCAGAGTCTCCCATTCTAGTTCTAAGCAGTTTTGAAAGTGGCTTGTTGAACTTTAAAGGTGAATTGGCAGTTCGTGAATGAGGGAGTGTAGGTAACAAAGAGTTTAAAATATGCTAACTTGTTGGGAGAGCACTTTCCAAGGGTTAAATGAAGTGTAACATTAGGTCTAAAAATCCTGAAACTGCAAAACTGCAAAATGTGGAGATAGTGTGTGTCTTCAGAACTAGAAATACTTTGCTGCATATGAATGACTGAGTATCCCAAGCGTAGCTCTCAGAAAGCGATGGCTGCTGCTGGGCTGGACAGTGTTCAGCTATGATGCCTAGGTCCTGGAAAGTTCAATATTTACTTGTAAACTACAAAAATACTTAATTAGAGAGTTCGCTGAATAGCATTTGTGGTTTTTCTCTGTCTTTTTCAGGTGCCCACCTGTCCTCACGCATGTTAATAATGTCATCCGGAAATGGGCAATGAGCGAGTAATGTGCAGCTGTTGTGTCAGAAGTTGCTTTATCTTCAAGTGGGCATGCGCACAGGAGTTTGCAGTTTCTTATTCCTGCTGAGTTGCAAATTCCTATACCACAGAAAGCTACTTCTTTGCTAAGGTAAGATAGTGTTTATCAGCTGTGTGAAAATACTTTAGCTTTCTCTCTGGGAGCCATGGTTCCTAGCTTCTTCTGAGTGTGTACTGTTCCATTTACCTTTCTTTCCTTAACTGGATGTTATCCTACCATCTTACTTTTGAAGCAAGTCTCACTCTAGCTAGAAGAAACCCATGTGTTTAATTCCATGCCATGTTTTCATAAACTGGATCAAAAATAATTTTTCTTGTACATATTATGTCTTTTTTTTGTTGTTTTATCTTTTTCCTGTTCTTTTGGATTGGGGGAGCATTTCTGCCTGCTAGTAGCCTTCACATCAGTAGTAACTGACATCTTGTGATGGTACTATTCTGGATGGCAAATTGTTATGAAAAGAAGCCTGGTGATGCAAGGATAATTTCAACTCATTGATCCATGTGCTTTGATTGTTCTTGAGGACATGAAGAGATGATGCCTTGGGATGTATTTTGCAACTCCTCTTCTTACTGCTACTGTAAGGATTTACGATAAAACATTAGCAGTACAAATATTGTTCTCCACATCACAGGCCTGCAATATGCTTGTGAGTTTTGTCCCATACGCAGCTCAAAATCTGCATACAGTATGGGTGAACTAAGTTCCTGGAAACATGAGGCAAAATGCCTTGTGTTTTACCATATCGCAGGGTGCCAGTAATTCTGTGTAAATATTAGGTGTGTTCAATGTTGTCGTTGTATTGTAGGAACACATAGTTGATGGTGCAACTCCACAGCAACCTGCATTTGTGTTTACAGATTTCCTAAGTCCAAGTTACAATTCTAGCTGCTTAGAGACCATAGCTTTTAACAATCCTAGTTTTTGCTGTCTCTTGCCTAGTCATTTTCCTTTTTTTCTAATGTGTTTGGGGAGAGGAGGTAGGGATCACTGGTAAAGTGCTAGATACATAAAAATTTAAAATCCAATCCTGAAATACTGCTGAGTATGTTGAACTCTGGTGAGTTGAACATGCACAGTTATTGTGGTGCTTTGAAAGGGCTGTGATATGTCTTAAAATTTGCTTTTTGGTTTTGCATAATGGGGTAGGTCATCTTACCTTTGAGTTCTTGAACACCAAGGCTACAGCATTGCAGACTATTAAAAGGAACTGAGAGACTCATGTAGTTTCCACTTGCTGGCTGCTGCTTCTTCTCTTTAGCATCTCCTCCTAATCTTGTAGTTGTTCTAGTATGTTTACTTCTATAAAGTAGCACCTTACTACCTGGCTGAATTGAAATATGATGTCTCGAGTGGGCCTTAGCGCTGATCCCTACACTGTGTTTCTCTAAGTCTCTATTGATACAGTTGACAGAATTTAGCCAGATAAGACAAAAGTTTCTAGCAGTGGTCTGTCTGAGGAAGAACGATAGTCATGTGGCACAAGGCATGGTATTCCAGCATCTGTAGCTGGAATGCAAGCTGTGACATTAAGCTTTTTCAGAACATAGTTGAAACATTTTATTAAATATATTGATACTTATTTTCGGTAGTTAATTGCAGAATGGTTCTCAGTTCAAACTCATTTTAAACTGCTTACAGTAATAGCCATTTTACTTCACACTGTTTATCATCCTTTTACTATTTCTCTTTCCTCACAGCTTGGATATTGCTGTGATACATAAAAAAAAGTTATTGAAGTGACTGGGAATTTTCCTTGAGCCAGTATATGGAATTGTGTTCTTGTACTGTAGTTGTTTTGGAATCTTGAGTCTCAACATGTATATGTTGGGAATGGGATCACTGCACAGAAGTGTTTGTTTAATTCAAAATTATTAGTGTCAAATCTTAAGATGAAAAGTCTATATTATCCTATGTGGTTGTAAAGTGGGTCCTTACCTTGTTCAGCACCTTTTTGAAGTTAAATAAAGGTAATGACTGTGTGTTGAAATGTGTAAGTGGGTTGTCTGATGGAGACATGTATCACCAACCTGATTGTATCCTGAAATTTTGACAGCACTATCACAGTACTTTCCAGTAACTTGAAGCATTTCTTCCTGCGTTCTTAGTATTTTCCTACAGCATCTCTTAACAATGGACCAGATTTGTCCATCTTATTAAGGGGCTAATCCTATAGGAAACTTTACAGTGTAAGGGAAGCTCTTGTCAATTGCAGTTCATCTGTTGCAGCAGCTACTACCGACACTTGTTTTTCTTTCTTGGTTTGGAAGCTTGAGCTGTGTTGTTTGGATACTTCCATCTTCTGCCAGTAGAGAAGCCCATGTTCATCTGATTTTCTGTCCAATTGAAGTCTCTTTCTTGTTTATTGCCTCAATTCCTATCCTGTATGAAACTAGAATGTATCAATTTTTTTTATTCCTTGCTTTTTGTGGATACTTATTTAATACTATGGGGCCCATTCCATGTCTCTTCTGAATCCCAGCATTGTGGGGTTAGCTGGAAAGACTTAGATGAATTTAACGTAATCTTCTACTGTTTGCAGGTATGTGTAACTCCCACTTACATGGAGAATGATGAATGTCCCCAGTAGTTGCAGAACTGTCAGTGTAGTTGTCAAACAAAAATAGGCACTTCAACAGAAGTTGGCTAGACTTGTGGTTTAGTGTGCAAGCCAACTTGAAGCTTGCTGTCAACATAAATGTTACGTTTTTCAACAACAACAATAATATTATGTTGTGTTTTTCTAAAGAGAGACAAGGGAAAATCTTAGCAATTAATTGAAGGTTTCTTCTTGCACCCAGGAGGGTATGTTTGAGTATGAATTAATGCTTCCTAGAATGGTTGGAGGCAGAGTCTCTGCAGCTAAACGTACCTCAGTCAGTATCCCAAATTGGGCAATCTAAGTCTTGTTTGGAATAAGCAGGAGGATGTCCAAAGTTCTCTTTACTTATGCATAACTGCAGTAAGGTTCAGGTCATACTAGCTTATGCATGTAGTAACCTACAGTGTTAAAATATATATAAGGTGCGTGTGTATATATTCGTACCAGGTGGAGCAGAGGCCACAGGTTTTAAACTTACGCTGGTGATTACCAGAACTGCCGATAGTGAATGGGTGTCTCAGTTCTTTTGAAGTTTGCTTACTGTTGCTTGTTCTGAAAGTAAATTTTGAAGTTTGCTGAAGAGGACATATTGGAAGGTATGCTTTTTGTAGTGCCATTGACGTATGCAGCCTGTGATGGGTGCCCTAGCCAAGTAGAAATGAACTGTTCACAGGAGAGTAAGGGATGAATTTTACATAGAGAGTTTTGAGGACTCCCTATAGCAAGTACTATTTCAAGTATTACAATTGTTTTTTCTTGAAAACATTGCCTTTTTAATATTGAAGGGATTTTTCACTCTTCTTCTTTCTTACTTGAAGCTGTGTGAAAGGGTTTTGTTGAAGCTGTTGTTTTGAAAGATAAACTAGGCCACAGCCTATGTACTAGTGATTGAGACATTAGTAAAGGAATATTCCAGTTTTAGTTTGCTGCTCTCTGAAAGACTTCTTGAGGATCTGTTAGGTGGGTTTCTGGCCATCTTGGTAATGGTCTGACAGACAGTTCTAATTTCGTATTTCTTGCTTGAACATTTACAAAGTTAACTAAAAAAAAAATCGCAGGTAGCTAAGTAATTCTCATTTAATTAAGGGTTTTTTCTAGGTTTTCTTAAAGCAGAATATAGAGTTTGAAGAATGAAAAAAATGAGTAAAAGATTTTAAAAAATCCTTCTTGGTGGAAATTGGAGGATGAGGGGTTAGAGAGCACTGTCAGTAAGTTTGTTGATGACACAAAGCTGGGAGGTGTGGCCGACACCTCAGCAGGCTGTGCTGCCATTCAGCAAGACTGGGACAGGCTAGACAGCTGGGCAGGGAGAAATTTAATGAACTATAACAGGGGCAAGTGTAGAGTCTTGCATCTGGGCAAGAACAACCCCAGGTACCAGTATAGGTTGGGGGCTGACCTGTTGGAGAGCAGTGTAG
>JAOXOE010027917.1:0-17237 GCA_028565055.1 Phoeniculus purpureus | reverse complement strand
ATGTCACCGACAAAGATGTTGAACAAGACTGGTCCCAGGACTGATCCCTGAGGGACTCCGCTTGTCACTGGCCTCCATTTGGACATGGACCCATTGACAGCCACTCTCTGGGTGCGGCCATCAAGCCAGCTTTTTACCCATCTGGTGGTCCACCCATCAAACCCATGTTCCATCAGCTTGGAGACCAGAATGTGGTGTGGGACAGTGTCAAAGGCTTTGCTCAGGTCCAAGTAAATGACATCAGCTGCTCACCCCCCCATCCATTAAGGTTGTGACCTGTTCATAGAAGGCCACCAGGTTGGTCAGGCAGCATTTGCCCTTGGTGAAGCCATGCTGCTCGTACCCTATCACCTCCTCACTAGTCTCCTGTTTCAGTAGTGCCTCCAGGAGGATCTACTCCATGATCTTAGCAGGCACAGAGGTGAGACTGACTGGTCTGTAGTTCCCTGGCTCTTCTTTCCTACCCTTTTTGAAAATAGGAGTTATGTTTCCCCTTTTCCAGTCATTGGGACTTCGCCAGACTGCCATGACTTTTGGAATATAATAGAGAGGGGTTTAGCAACCTCCTCTGCCAGTTCTTTCAGTATCCGTGTGTATATCCCGTCGAGTCCCATGAACTTGAACACTTTAAGGATCTTCAGGTGATCACTAACATGATCTTCACTTAGGATGGGCAATTCTTCCTTCCAGCCCCTGCCGTTATCTTCCATGACGCCAGGAGTGTGGTTGGAGGCCTTTGCAGTGAAGACTGAGGTAAAGAAGTCATTGAGAACCTCAGCCTTTTCCATGTCACTTGTGATCGTATCATCTGTTTCCTTTCTGAGGGGACCCACACTTTCCCTAGTCTTCTTTTCACCATAAATATATCTGTAGAACTTCTTGGTGTTCCCTTTGACCTCCCTGGCTAGGTTTAATTCAAATTGTGCCTTGGCTTTCCTAACCAGATCTTTAGCTCTTTGTGAAGCTTCCTTATATACCCCCCATTCTAGCTGTCCTCCCTTCCACTCCTTGTGCAGGTTCTTTCTGTGGGACAGCATGTCCAGGAGCATCTTGCTCAGCCAGGCAGGCCTCCTAGCATTCTTCCCTCTTCCCTCTAGGGCTCCACCCCATGATACTTTGGCCAGCAGATCCCTGAAGCAATCAAAGTCTGCACACCTTAAGTCCAGGATTGTAAGCTTAGACTACTTCCTCCTGGTTGCCCTGAGGATCTTGAATTCAACTGCTTCATGGTCACTGCAGCCAAGGCTGTCCCTGAGCCTCATATTGGTCACCAACCCTTCCCTGTTGGTGAGAAGAAGGTCCAGCATAGCACATTAACACTTAAATAATGATGGTGTTAGACGGGCGTACATTTAGGTACAAACCACTGATTTTCAAAAAACTATGATTTCTTCTAAATTAAACCTCAGTAATAGTGGTGTTTCTTGGCCAAAACATTTTTTTGAATCCATTAGGTGAACATTGGTTCAATAACTTGCTTGAGGGCTTGTATTTGTAAAGGAATGTTTATGACCAGATAGATTTATTAAATCCAAAAAGAAGGTGTCATGTTACTTGCTGTTGACCAGTTACCTGATGGAGGCATCCAGCCTTTCTATCAAGAAGGGCATGACTTCTAAATATGAAGATTCATTGATTCTTAAATACTTTTAATATTTAATAGGATGGATATTTATGTGGCAGGGTAGCGCATACCAACAATGTCTGTCTCCTGGGCAGAAAGCAACCTGTTTGTATTACAAGTACCTATTGCCAGTCTTCCTCACACTTGTGTAGTTCCAGTGATGGGAAGAGTGCAAATTTGACGGGCTTAGCAGAAATGTAAGTGTATAAAAAAAGACCATGACTAGGAAAAAATGTTTTGCACAGAGTAGATAATGCGGTGACAACCCATTACAGACCTGTGACACTCTCATGGCTATTTTCTATTTTGATTTAAGTAGCTAAAATGTTCTCAAATACCACCTCTCCCCCCCACTTTATAAAACTTCTGCAGAGAGTGGGAGTACATCCTGATAGAAGCTAATTGCTATGGATTAGAAGACCAAGCTTGCAGCCTCCACATATTATATCAGCACTCAGAACAGACACCCAAGTTTTTATGAGACGGAAATTACATTCAAAGTACTCTCAATATTCATATTCTCTTAGGCTTTCTCCAAACCTGGGTGCGGTGTTATGTTAATGGTGCACAGAGACTGGTTGTGTGGAGGAGGTAAAATTGGTTTGTCATAGATCCAGAAGTGATAAAACTGGTTTTGAAATGGAGATTAAAGCCTTGGGGGGGAGGGGGGCTTGAAATGATGGTTTTCTTTACTAGAAGAAATATTTAATGCAGTAATGTTCATTTATTTTCCCTTTTTATGTGCATGCTCTGTTCCAGCCAGGTATATCAGAGGTCAAATGCTCTGAGATGTAGTTTCTGAAGGTTTTTTTTTTCCCAAGCTCAAGTTATCTCAGAAAGTCCTTCTGTAAGTACGAACAAAATTCACGGATTGTGGATCTTTGTAGTCAGCTTCAAACCTCCCGTAGCCCATTACCTTGGAACTGCTTGCAAAGTGTGAATGATTAGCTTCAAACCTGGGGAAGGAACAGATGTGAACTTCACAAATGGCTTCTGTAAATGGTGGCCTAAGCACAGAGTCGGACCTGTTTTATTTTGTGTTTATCTCACTCCCAAAGAGAACAAACCTGTGCTAAGGACATTGGGACATTTCTGACTTTTTACGATGTGTGAAAATTCTCAGTGCTGGCTGTTAACGGAGAGAATTTAATCTACTAATTCCATACTGGTTTTCAGATTAAACATTAAAATGTACTAGGTTTAGGAAAAAGATTGGCAAGTATTTTCTCAGCAGAGGCCATAAAAAAATCTGATCAATTACTAGACCTTTTAAAACATTTTTTTTCTATTCTGTCAAGCAAAATGATTTTTAAAAGACGAAATATCTAGAATATTCAAAGACAGGCCCCAGCATAAAGAGGAAACTTCCTTTGAAGGGAACATACACATGCAAAGGCAGAGGGAAGAGAAACTTCAGCTTTATCAGCCATATCAATATTTTACTGCAGTTAGAAATTCACACAGATGCCAAGATATTTTATGTTGCCAAATGGCACTTTTATTTTGCAGCACATGTTGTGCATTCTTTTTTAGAAGTGAACACATCTGCTGTGACTTCTTCCAATATCCATTTTTCCTTCCCTGCAATTTGGGCTAAGAAGATTACGGAGCCATAAATCAGGGCCACAGCAAATGCAAGGGACCTGATTTACAAATATGGTTAATCTTCACCTTTGCAAAAGCCAAAGGCAGAGCAAGGAAATCAGGAAGGCCTTGGCTTTGTAGAGTGGCGTTTCCTAACCTTTGCAGGAGGGGCTCCCGTGGAGAGAAATGGGAAAAAAAATCTCAGCCTGTTTTCACAAACAGTTTGGATTGTTAGATGAGGACAGAGTCTTCCGAGGAAAAGCTATACTGTAGATTCTTCTTGAGAGAGAACAGGTGGGTTTGGGTTTTGTTGGTATCCAGATGTTCTCTGTCTTAGCATCTCACAGAGACTAATTCCCAACTCATGGTTAGTAGAATGTGAACAGAGCAACTTTATATGGAGCCCTCTGTATTGCAAAATACCCAAGGTATTTCTTTCCTGTACCTTAAGCCAAAGTTTATTTTCTGCTTTCAAGTCTCACTTTTGAGAGAGAGAGGGAAGATCTTTCTTGATGGAGAGAGAACCTGCTAGGGAAAAATGTGTGAGTTAAGAGTTTGTAGATAATAATTAGAAAAATTTGCAGCATTAATTTTTGCACTGAGTGTGTAAGATGAATTGGGATCCTTGATAACCTCAGACTGTTTTAGGAGGATCTGTATTTAGTTAAAAGACAACTAGTTGAGAACAAAAGGCTGAAGTGATGTGTAAAAGATTATTTGATTTGTTTAATATCATTTATATACTGATATCTCCATCTTACTGGTAGGTAAAGCAGCTTATACAAGTAAAATACTAACATCAAGGCTGTACGTTTTCATAAGTCTTATGAGGAGAGATTGAAAGAGTTGGGGCTATTTAGTTTAAGGAAGAGGAGGCTAAGGGCTCTCTACAGAGGAGGCTCATTGCTCTCTACAACTATCTGAAAGGACACTGTAGTGCTGGTTGGTGCTGGTCTCTTTTCACAGGTCATTAGCGACAGAAGCAGAGGGAAGGGCTTCAAGCTTCCACAAGGGAGGGTTAGGCGGGCCATCAGGAAAAAATTCTTCCCGAAGAGAGTGGTCAGGCACTGGAAATGGGCTGCCCAGGGTGGTGGTTGAGTCTCCATCCCTGAATGATTTTAAAAGTTGCTTCTTAGATGTAGTGTTGGGGGATCTGGTTTAGGAGTGAGCTTGCAGAGTAGGATTGATGGTTGGACTCCATGATCCCAGGGGTCTTTTCCAACCTGGTTGATTCTATGATTCTGTCTGTTTTAAAGGGTTGGAGCAGCTACTCACTGTTAAATACTAGTGACCAATAGCCGCTGGCTGTTTTTATTTTAGCTAGTTGTTTACACTGGGCTCTTTCCTGGAGGAAAGCATTAGGAGTTGGAGGGTTCTTCCCCATAATGCCTCCAGTTAGAATTAAAGTTTCATCACTATGAGCAGGAGTTAATTTATTCTGCTATTAAGCCTTCAGTTACACTGAAGCTTTATCATTCACTGCTAATAAATGGTATTTATCGCTGGTATATACCTCCTGTAGCAACAAAACCAGATGTGTTGCCTGAGATAACCTACTTTATATAGCTGTTAAAAGGCACTCTTCATTCAAGTTTCACAATTTTAAAAATTCATTATAAACCTCTTTAATCCCCCAGTGACTGAAACAATGCATGAAGCTGCGTATTTAAAGTGCAGAACAGATTTTGAAGAGGGCTCAGAAGAGTCCGGAATAGAGATCCGGTGCTTAGGTATCATAGAATCATTAGGGTTTGGAAGGGACCTCGAAAGATCACCTAGTCCAATCCCTCTGCCAGAGCAGGATCACCTAGACCACGTCACACAGGAACACATATTGTTTTCTAGAGGTTCTAAGCACCTGCAACACAGGCTTTAAGATGAAAGTACCTTCCCCACTCTAAGTCACTGTGGAATCATAGAATCATTCAGGGCTGGAAGGTACCACAGGATCATCCAGTTCCAACCCCCGTGCCATGGGCAGGGACACCCCACCCTAGATCAGGCTGGCCAGAGCCTCATCCAGCCCGACCTTAAACACCTCCAGGGACAGGGCCTCAACCACCTCCCTGGGCAACCCATAAGCTGAGAGCTGCTCCTAATACCACACTTAGATCTAGACTCTCAAAAGAGTTCAGAAGAACTTGTGTGCTGAGAGCTTTTCAAACACTGGCCATGTCACAACAAGCACTGCTGGGGACCTTACACTCCTCAAAGTCTGCTAAGCCTGGCTTTGATTTCTCTGGGTCTTAAGCACTTCCAGATGTCTGGGCCTAAACAAAGATGTCTGCTGCATGTGGGATTATGTCTGTTTCTCTCAGAATATCATTATTCCAACCATTCTAGTGATTAAATAAAAAAATCCATGGCATGGTGCAAGATGCCTGTAAGCTGATGAGAAGTGGGTGATAGTCTTCTGACTGCTCTGTGTCCTCACTTGTTGCAGAAGCTGGCCAGAACAGGGATTTTGTTTTTGCCATGTAAGCACAGCTGGCATAGAATCACAGAATGGGTTGGATTTGAAGGGACCACAGTTCCAACCCCTGCCATGGGCAAGGACATCTCCCTTGAAGGTGATAAGGCACTGCATGGAAACTGCACTGGCACCGGGATGAAAACTTCTGAAAACATACACAAAATGCAGAAAACTCACTCAAAACTTCTGACTTCTACATGGAATCCCAACTTGCTTAGTTAACTGCTGGTTTTAGAGTGCCAGGCCAGAAGAGCAGCAAGTGAAAGCAGCTGAGCTGTCCACATCATGAGTTGTTGTTAATACGTGTCTGATGAAAAGCAAAGACACCAGTGTGGTATAGAGAAAGCTCCGATCCTTCTTTGCTCGCCCTGGTAGCGAGGATTTCATTTGGGTGATTCAGCTCACCACTTTGTATGTTCGCTGAGAATCAGTATTGAAGTGTCATGTTGTTAGAGCTGCCTATTGATGGGAACTTAAATTAGCATTAAGGAGCAGCCAGAGACTTTGCAAAGATAATCTGGCTTTATTTGTGCCTTCCCTTCCTGCCTTCTCTGTGTATATATCTTATTACTAGGGAAAATTACTTTTCTTTGTGCTGCCCTTTAGAATTGTGAATAAATTACACCACCCCATTGAATGAACAGTTGCACGGAGATTAAATGTGGGGGGGTGTCAAACTGCTCAGAGTTAATGTGCTAAACAACAAGAAGCAGCTTTGTAAGGGATGGCAGGGAAGATACTGAGTTAATCTCAATATTGCATGTGACAGTGCAATAACTGCCATCTGGGGGGGAGATGTGTTCTCTCAGGGCAGGGAAGGGGAAGTTTTGTACCCTTTGGATGTGGTGTCCCTGCTATCCAGGAGATGCCTCTTAATGGTGATACAGGTTCCAAACAGGGATCCTGGAAGGAGGGATGAAATGTGAATGTGGGAGTGTGGATAACTAAGGTCTAGAAATCCTATTTGATTAAATGCCACAGAAAGACATGCCAAGGATTTAGTCTACATTTGCAGCTACAGGACTGTGGTTTGCTAGTTATCTTTTTGTTTTCCAAGTCCCTTAAATATATAGGGCAGGTTAACTATCCATTAGTGTAAAGTGGGAAATGCCATTTAAGATTTACCTTGAGATAAGGGCCTCACAGTCATTTTTACATAGTATCACAGTACATTAGGGATTGGTAGGGACCTCGAAAGATCATCTAGTCCAATGCCCCTGCCAGAGCAGGATCACCTAGACCAAGTCTCACAGGAACATATCCAGGTGGGTTTTAAACCTTCCAGAGAAGGAGACTCCACAACCCCCCTGGGCAGCCCCTTCCAGGGCTCTGTCAACCTCATTGTAAAGTCATAGAATCATTAGGGATTGGAAGGACCTTGAAAGATCATCTAGTCCAATCCCCCTGCCAGAGCAGGACCACCCAGAGCAAATCACACAGGAACACATCCATATTGTTTTCTAGACGTTCTAAGCACCTACAACTCCGGCTTTATAGAATCATAGAATCAGCCAGGGCTGGAAGGGACCACAGTTTCAACCCCCCTGCCATAGATCAGGCTGGCCAGAGCCTCATCCAGCCCGGCCTTAAACACCTTCAGGGATGGGGCCTCAACCATCTCCCTGGGCAACCGATTCCAGGCTCTCACCACTCTCACCGTGAAGAACTTCCGCCTCACGTCCAGTCTAAATCTATCCATCTCCAGCTTTGCTCCATTACCCCTAGTCCTGTGAAGAAGTTCCTTTTCAGACTGATGTGGAACTTCCGATGTTCCAGCTTACACCTATTGCCCCTTGTCCTGTCATTAGATGACAGTGAGAAGAGCCTGGCTCCATCCTCCTGATGCCCACCCTTTCCATATTGATCAACATTAATGGAGTCACCCCCTCAGGCTCCTTTTTTCCAAGCTCAAGACACGCAGCTCCTTCAGCTTTTCCTCATAAGGGAGGTGTTCCGCTCCATCATCTTTGTAGCTTGTGCTGAACTCTCTTCAGCAGTTCTGCACCCTCCTTTCACTGAGGGGCCCAGAACTGGACACAGTATTTCAGATGTGGTCTCAGCAGGACTGAGTAGAAGGGGAAGAGAACTTCTCTTGATCTGCTAACCAACTCCTTCTGATCCACCCCACGATGCTGTTGGCCTTTTTTGGCCACAAGGGCACATTGCTGGATCATGGTCATCCTACTGTCCACCAGGACCTCCAGGTCCTTTTCTCCTACACTGCTCTGTAACAGGTCAGTCCCCAACCTATACTGGTACCTGGGGTTGTTCTTGCCCAGATGCAAGACACTGCACTTGCCCTTGTTATAGTTCACTACATTTCTCCCCACCCAGCTCTCCAACCTGTCCAGGTCCCGCTGAAGGTTAGCACAGCCTGCTGGGGTGTCGGCCACTCCTCCCATCTTTGTGTCATCAACAAACTTGCTGACAGTGCTCTCTAATCCGTCATCCAAATCATTAATGAAAAGATTGCATAGGACTGATGGTCCCAGTACTGACCCTTGGGGCACTCCACTAGATTCAGGCCTCCAACTAGACTCTGTCTTATTGACCACTACTCTCTGGCCTCTGTCCTGCAGCCAGTGCATGATCCACCTCACTGCCCGATTGTCCAGACCACACTGCCTCAGTTTGGCTGCGAGGATGCTATGGAAGACAGTGTCAAATGCTTTACTGAAGTCAAGACAGACCACATCCACTGCTTCGCCATCATCTGTCTACCTGGTTATGCCCTCATAAAAGGCTATCAGGTTGATCAAGCATGACTTCCCTTTGGTGAAGCCATGCTGCCTGTGCCTAATGACCCTCTCATCCTTGCTCTGCCTAGAGACAGCGTCAAGGATAAATTGTTCCATCACCTTTCCTGGGACGGATGGTTTTTGTGTGGAACAACGGAATGGCTAATGGGATTTTGGGTTTGGTGGGGTTGTCTTTTTTACTGGCATCAACTGACACTTTTAGAAAGTGAAGTGTGCTGTTTCTACCTGCCTCTGGACCCTTTGGGGTTTGGGATTGAAGTGCTGGGAATATGCAGTTCCCTTTATCCAGCAGACCTCTTTTTTCAGGAGCTGGGGTTGATGCTTTATGGCTGCTGTGCTTGTAATTAGCAGAGAACCATGGAGACTTTATACCAGTGTCCCATGAACAGACTCATTGTCATCAGTGGTATGAAATAGCAGCTGCCTCAATATGATGACTGGTATTTGGCTTCAAACTGTGGATCTCAAGCCTTGATGTGTGAGACAAAACATGAGGGAAATTTGATTGACTTGCCAGTCATTAGTGAGATCAAAGGGTTCTCTGGTTTGTTTGTTTATTTGTTTGATTGTTGCATCAGACTTCTTTCTTCTGCCACCTGGGCTGGGTTATTTATTGAAAGAACTGCATGCAGAGATGTTAAATTCCAGAGAGAGCTCAGTGATCCAACATCATCCTCTATTAGGTAACAGTCGAGTGCACGGCCATTATAGGTACTAAAGCACAAGTTTATCTATTTTTCCTGCGGAAGAGATTTAGCTTTCTGGGTCATCCTTGTATGCAGGCAAATTGTGTTTTTCTCCTTTTGCAGTGGAACACCAGAGCTTTCTGAAGTGTGGGTGGGAAGTTCTACCAGTTTTAATAACATTGCTCCAATCCTGATTCAGATTGAACAGGCAGTACCTTAAGAGTTGAAACAGTTGTTAATGCTGTTGAGTCCTTCAGGGACCTGATGAATATGCATTTTTAATGAAAAAATTCCACTAACAAAATCCCAATATTTATTTTCAGAGGCTTAATATCTCAGCCACTCCATTGGAATAGATTTTTCTCTTTCCAAGAATAGTTTGGATGTATAAAACAAAAGACAGATTGCTGAGATTGCTAATTTAGATTTGCTGAATAGAATCTGTGTCTGAAGTCGATGCCTCTCCAGTTGTGCACCTGCTTAT
Organism: Phoeniculus purpureus; assembly: GCA_028565055.1. Lineage (NCBI taxonomy): Eukaryota > Metazoa > Chordata > Aves > Bucerotiformes > Phoeniculidae > Phoeniculus > Phoeniculus purpureus. The sequence goes on along the minus strand of JAOXOE010027917.1, from coordinate 7,627 downwards.
AGAGCTTCTAATGATCATTTGTGGTAATGGCAATACAAACTCATACTTAACCAGGTAATACCTGTCAGACATTCCTTTGGCGAAGCAAACCCCCTAGTTACAGATATAATGTGTAGTGTCAGTTTGTCTGTAAACTCTTCTTAAATATATATCTCAGAGCTAAATTTTACTGGATTTATGTGCAGCCTAATGTGAATTAGCTGGAGTGCAGTTCCATGTTCCCAAATTGCTGAAGTGAAGGGTCTACATGGAACTTGTTTGTCATTATTTATTTCAGGCACCTGCATTTGATTTTCAGATAATCATTCCGTTCAAAAACGTGAACCTGTGCCATTGTAAGAGGATAAAAGGAACAACTACGATGGCACTTTGTTAGCAGGATGTAATCTACCTTCTAATCCCACTACAGGGTTCTTCCCTACAAAGCATTTGCTCTTCCTTTCCCATGATTTTTTCTGAGAGTTCCCAAGACCTTCAGTATCACCATAACTAATTCTGGCACAGTTAAAGAAGGAACCAGGGGCAGAACAAATGACATTTTTAATCCATATTCTAAATCTATTATTTTTTGCAATTATGAGGATTTGTGTATCTTAATTAGACCAAAATTAACACAGTTTTGTTCCTTCGATCACAAAATCCAGACTATCAGAGAGACAACCTGAGGAAACCGATTAAGGACAAAATTATGCCTAACATTATGTGATCACAGATAGACAGATGTTAGCAGCAAGGTAGCAGATGTCCTACTAGACAGCAGTAAACACACTGGAGGTAAGGCAAGTACACGGTTCAGAACATGGGATTAGAAAATAAGGTGAAGATGCAAAAGATTCTTCCTCTTTGGTTTAGTGAAAAAAATGACCTTTATCCCTTGTGTGAGGATCATTTATGGTGCATGTTTTATAAGGCTGTTCAGAAAATGGATGAGATTGAAGGATTTTCTTCAGATGTGAATTTTGTTATTCCTAGGATTTTATTTTATGCTTTTATGATTACAATTAAGCTTTAATGGTACCCCTAGTGCAGATCAAATTCTGCCTTGCTATAGGGCTGGCAAACAAATACAGAGGAAAGAGCTGTAATATCAGAAATGTCAAGAAGGTTTTAATAGTAGTCGATCATTACACTAAGGCTCCTGCCATTACCGCGGAGATACTTCACTTAATGGGTGCAGAGAGGGAGGAGAGTTGAGTAGGTTTGGGATTTGGCCTGGTGAAATTAAGACAACAGAAATATTAAGAGGAGGGAAAAAACCCAAGAGAAATATTTTGAAAGGATCTAATATAATATATCCAAGAAAATGAAACCTTTTTTCAGTAGCATGCTGCTAACCAACGGTTTTGAACAAAGAAAATTATTCTTTAAGTTTCAAGTGATTAATTGCTGGGGATTTTTTATGACTGCATACTTGATCTGAATAAAAAAACCTGATTGGATTATTTCCTGAGCAAAATGGTAGCAGACTTCAGGAACTGCATGTAAGCAGAGCTGAGATGCAGTTCTATTACAGGCCGGAGTAGGCAAGTGGGCTGTCCAGAACCTGCCCAGTTACCGTGTGTGTGTCTCACAGGCTCTGTTACATCAAGCAAACATCACTTGTCACTTGTTAGGACCATTAACTGGGCAAGTCCAAAATAAAACACAGACCAGAAAAGATACATTGCACATTCTATAAATTGTGCGGTCTGAGAATCTATTAAAGCTGACAGAGAAGAGGGCTCTGAATTGGTGAGCAGGCTGATTACACCTCGTTCCTTATTCCCTATTGACTTTGGGTCTGCCATACCTTTCCATTTCCTAGAGAAATAAATTAAAAGTCAGAAGTAATTTGCCTGATGGAGGGTGCAGGTGGAATTTTGTTCAGACGAACATTTGCACACTGTGAAATCCAATTTAACCCCTTGATGTGGTATAGCTTATTTTCTTTTGTTGACAGCTTTGTGGCAGCTAAAACAGGAACCTGATTAAATAGAGACAGTGAGAGATTGAGGTCTTGTTCTAACAGCAGGAGGATCAAGGCCTCTAATCTTATCTCCCTGAACACTGAGATGAGCTGAGGATGCTTGCAGCGAGATAAGCTTGGCTATTTCGAGCTATAAAAAGACCCCAAGAAAAGAGAGGTGGGGGGAGAGATTTTTCGCATATAAAAATAATAATACTGTGTTGTTTAAATACATTTGGGTCAAGTGCTTGGAACGTATAGGGTATTACAAAAGCCATGATTTCATTTCACCGTATGGGCGTGACATCAAAGCACAAATAAAAAGAGCTCGCTCCCTCTTTGCAAAGAAAATACCCGTCTGCAGATTTCTAAACACGATTCATAATTTATAATCTACCAGGAGCACTGTAATAATAGTGGAGGCCAAGTGGGAGGAGACCACTTCTGGCAGAAGTGAAATTGCTGCTTCTTGTGGCCCAACTTTAAAAAAATATTTTGAATGGAGCAATAACGTTACATCACCAAGGAGAGGAGCCTTTTCTCAGGTCGAATGCAGAGCTGTCTGTACAATGCCCTTTGCTTATTTCTTGATCATTTGTCAAACAAATGATAGGGGCTCCCTTCCCCTTGTTCTTCTATGTATGGCTTGTGGGTTTTATATTTTCTTGTAGTACTTCATCCCATCTTAAAGTTGAGGATGTTGGATGCAAATGGGAACCAATGGGAAGAATGAGACAGCACTGAGTTTATCGTTAGGTCTTCTCAGTGTACTGGGAGAATGCAAAGGCTGGACACTGGCATGCACTATACAGAAGATACTGCACCAAAGTTACTACTTCAAACAAAGTCAGTCAAAAGCTTTCACCTTTGCAGTTGTCTTTGATTTGGCACAAGTTTAAAATGTCAGTTTAAGCCAATTTAGTCATTTGTGATGATTTTTAACATTGATTTATATATTAATATGCTGTGATTTTGGTCATCGAAACTCATGGAGTAAGTACATCACGAAGCAGTTGCAAATGTGCTCTGATTTCCTGATATATCCAGTATACTGTGTAACTGTAGAGCTGTGCGGTAACAAGTTACTAGCACTGGCTTCATCACACAGGTTAGGTACTGGTGGCTCTGGGCTTACTGTGTATTAAATTTAGTCATTCACCTGTGAATGACTGCATTCGTATTTGAAGATTGACAGATTACTTGTGCAGTATTGGGATTGGGAGATACCTATTGATTTGTTTGGTTTTTTACTTTTTTAAAAGTAAACCCCATTTTTCAGAGAAAAAGGGACAATTTGGAAGCAGAAACCAGTATCATTCTTGGAATGGCATGCAGTAGGGAGTAGCTCCTTAAAGAAATGGTGTAAAGATCTATTGGCTACAGTGGAATCAGTCTTTGGCCATTGACATTTCCCTATTCCCCTCCAAGTGCCACCCTCCAGAGAAATTTCAATATCTGGAAAATTGAGGCAGAGGTAATAAAACCAGGCTGACGTGCTTATCCTCTGCTTTGCTTAGGGGTTATCACATGCGATTCAGAGTCGATATATCAAGACACCACAGTACAGAGAGGTTTGCACATGCCTGCTGGGTAGCAATTTCGCTCTAAGAGCAGATGCAGAAGAGCATCAGGAACTTCCATTTTCACTAAATCAATTTTCTGGAGGCTAGAGGTTATTCTGGTTCTCGCCCCCGTGATATATTCTGCTTAAGAGAACCGAAGGGCTTTGGTTGGCTTTTTGTAGGGATAAATACACAGAAAAACCATTTTGTCACATTTTTAGTGTTGCATACAGGGACATAATTTGACCCGTAGTTTGAAAGGCCAGGTGCTGGGAAAGGTAGAAGGTAATACATGACTTGGTAAGTGCCATTTAGTTTTAATTACTAATGGAATAGCAACATAGTAATCATATGGCAGTTAAATATTATTAGGCGTTTGCTCATTATTATGTGAGTTTTGCCACAGTCTTTAATGGAAAAAGGACTAAATCTATTATTTTCATAAGAAAATGTATTCATCAGACCCTTGTTATTAATTCAGTGCTAGGTCTGAAAAGATATTGCACCATTTGAGTGGTAATTATGGGGTGTGGGGATTATTAAATCATCTTTCATGACCAAAGTTGCAATATTGTAGTATCTCTGAAAAAGAACCCATTTTAATATGCACTGAGTGTACTTGAAGCAAAGACTGAGCTTTATGTTGTTTCTATTGAAACAAAAGCCAAAAGCAAAATGCTTGACCGTTTTTGTTGGGGAAGGTTTTCATCTGGCCTTTGAAGCATGTAACTGGTATTTTGTCTTTAAATTGTGAACATCAATGCCATGATTTTTTTGGGGGATTTTCTTTATTTTCATTGCCTTTATGACAGTCATTCTTAACAGGCTCCAGGTAGGATGCTCAAGCCCCAAGTGAGATCACTATGCTGGCTGTAATGCTCTGTGGGCATTGTCCTTGTGCCCTTGTGCCCAAGCTGCAGCAGCTTTTTCCTTACACAGACACCACTCACTGTGGTAAGGTTGATTTTGGGGATTTTGTTATTAAATTGTCCTTGATACACAAGCTGCTTTTTTCCAGAGCACAGGAGTTCCACTATTACCACAATCAGCAGTGTATTATTACCTAGGTGGGTCAACACTTTTCAGAACAGACTTTGCTCTTCATTCATATGGAAATGGCATTATGGAAATAGCAGCCGTAATCGAAGATGATAACATCTATGCAATATCCATTCAAAGCATAATGACTTATGCAATGCAAACCTGCTTACAGGTGCTGTGCGAAACCACGCTCCTCTATTTCATGCTTTATTCTGAACGGTCTGCCTTGCTCTGTGAAGTTAATCATTTCCCCTAAATGGAAGAGGGTGTTTAAAGCCTGGCTGCTTAGCATTCACTTCTCATTGTCACATCCTGAGGCAGAGGAATGTTTTACACTCCCTTCTTGCACAACTTCTGATGGCTTGATGGAGCAATGCCAGCAACACCCTTTCAGCATCATCTCTGTTTCTCATTTTTGTCCACAAATGCATCCCAGTAGCGGTTTTATGGTGTTATCTTTGTTTAGCTGTGTACATGCCTGCAGCACGATAATGCGTGCATATGTGCACACGTGTGTAAGTATGGAAGAAAGCAAGAGGGCTTGATCTAGGGGATCCTGCTGTGGTGGGGGGGATTGGACTAGATGATCTTTCAAGGTCCCTTCCAATCCCTAATGTTCTGTGAGGTGTGATAGCCCTCAGAAGTATTGTGAGGAGGCTCTGAAGTACAGCTAACCCATTGGAGATACCAGGTTGGTAGTTCTGGGTAAAGGCTGATGTGGAAGGTTCACCACAGAAGAAGGAAAAACAAACTAGTTACAGATGTGCTATCTAGCTATGTGACAGATGTCTGCAGAACAGCGTCTTCTGTGGCTCTACTACATCTCATTGCACTGTATGTTGTCTTTTGCCAGTGTGAAGGACACAGTGATGGTTGCTGGAATTCCTGTCTTTGTGTTTAAATAATTCTTCCCTAATTATTAAGCCACAGATAACTGTATTCCTAACAATCCTATGCAAAGAGTGCCATTTTAATTCTGATTACACTGTAATCTGTGCAGTGCCTACAGAAGGACCTTTTCCCCTTACTGGTAAACAAATATGTTACTTTAGAGAGACCCTAAACCCTCAGTGCATGAGTCAGATTGGGAAGCAGATTTATAGCATAATAACAGATTGCCATTGTTTGCCTGCATTACAGTGTCTTTTGCCCATAGTGTCCCACAAAATAAAGTGTTCATTTGATAACAATAAAACTTCCAACAAATTAATTGCTAGAAGCCTTTGAAAGATAAAGGACATACAAACGATGGCAGATGACTCTTTATCCCCCTCTTTAATTTGTTTTGGGCATTGATTATAGTGTTCATAATCAGTAAAGCCCTGTTGAGGGTTGAATGGACTGTGGGCAGTTGCCGTGCAAGAATGATTTAACTGAATCCTATTGTGCAGGAGCCCAAATAGCCTGGGATGGGATTTTATGAGGATAATGGAGAGCTTGCAACAGATAACTCTTAATGTCTTAATATAGTCTTGAAATGAATTGTGCTCAACATTAGGTTGACCCTGAGCCCCACTTCCTTTTCTTGATGGAGTTGATGCTACATTTAAACTTGGATCACTGCAGGTAGAATGACTATGCTGCAGGAAGTGTCACTATAAAAGATGTGATTTTCCAGATTGAACTACTGGTGGAGCATATGTAGGAGCTTGACAATTGAATAGGAATTCTCAGGTCTGTGAGGGGCTGACAAGATGGAAGAAAATTAGCAGGGCTCTAGAATTTGAATGTATTTGCACAGCACAGACATGTTTGTAAATTGTTTTGATTTGCTCTGGTGTTCAGTGGTCATGACTGAGGACACCCTTTGCATACTCCTCATGAAAGTGATGGAATGGCTCTAGTCAAAGATGACAAATGCAGTTGGAGGTATATGAGTGAAGCTTCAGGAGTGTGATGAGAAAGGTCAGGCTGTGCCTGATCTGAACCTTCCTTTTGCAAAACTCACAGAGCTGGTCTGGTGCTTGTCCTAGTGACTTCATGGCAGGGCATGGACTTGTTCACTGATGGTTACTTTCAAACTTAACTTGCAAACAATTATCTTGTGAAGTTACAGGAAAAACCCCTCATTTTTTCTAACAACCTGGACCTTGTGGCTCTTTGTAAGAGTGATAATTATGATCAGAGTGAGCACACTGAAATATATCTGTACTAGAATTTGATTACCTGCAGTTTCAAATCAAAGAACAGTTAAAAATATTCTGTGTGTGTTGTAGCTGTACAGGAAAAAAATACTCATGTAGTTTTAGCAGTGGGGGTTAAAGATGTAGTATAGACAAAGTTTGTGTGTAGCTTGCTGTGTGCCACAGCACGCTTAGTGTAACCGCTGGGGTGGCTTCAGGCAGCTCCCCTGGCCTTCAGCTGAGCTGTTGCAGCAGCTGGCACACCTGTCTGTGCATCAGAGTCTGCTCTACCCTGCGCCTCTCACATGTCCCTGGATCGCCTGTCTCCACAACAGGCTCCCCAGGTATGAAACAGCCACAGACTTGATTTAGAATGTATGTGAACAGCTTCCAAATGGATTTAAACTGTCTACTAAGGCAATTACAGCTGGAGAATTGCTACCAACTCCTGTCTTCCTGGAGCCTTGAAAGTACAGATTCCAGCTTTATTTATTTTATTCATTCTGTTTAACTGACCAGTGTGGAAATGCACAGAATCGGTAACGAAAAATTTAGGGCATGTTGAAAAAGATGAGCAATATGGGTGTCTCACCAGAATAACCCGAGTCACTTGGCAAAGTAGGTGAAAACTGCTTGTCACTCCTGACTAGAAGCCTTTAAACAGTGCCTTCAACATGAAATGAATTGAACATGAATTTGAATTGAACTTCGCCAGGGAGGTCAAAGGGAACACCAAGAATTTCTACAGGTATTTTAATGGTCAAAAGAAGACTAGGGAAGGTGTGGGCCCCCTCAGAAAGGAAACAGGTGATATGGTCACAAGTGACGTGGAAAAGGCTGAGGTTCTCAATGACTTCTTTACCTCAGTCTTTACTGCAGAGGCCTCCAGCCACACTCCTGGAGTCATGGAAGATAACAGCAGGGACTGGAAGGAAGAACTGCCCATCATAAGTGAA
>JAOXOE010027916.1:0-17245 GCA_028565055.1 Phoeniculus purpureus | reverse complement strand
AGGTGATCCTGCTGTGGCAGGGGGATTGGACTAGATGATCTTTCAAGGTCCCTTCCAATCCCTAATGAGTCTATGATAGCATTGCCCTTGTGCTCAGGTATAGGACTGAAAATATGCCATAGGCAATTCTAGTTGTGATGTGCTAGGTGTTGGTAACTCGGATAGTCTCCAACCAAAGTGTAGCACAGAGCCACCACTTCTCATAATGGAGAGGGTGTTTTGCGTGTAAGCTAAGCAAATAAATCCCCGCTGATGTATAAAATTCTATTGGCTTTTCACTCTTCAGTTTTGAAGCAATGCAAGGAATACTGCTTGTGTGTTCTCATAGCCGTATTCCCCCTGCCTATTTGGTTTTGTGTTTTTCAACCAATACGAGTTGCACTTGCCGCTCTTATGCCCTGAATCAGCAAATGCGGCTGCTGATTCATTTGCATTTCATTTTCCATTCATGCCCAGTGAGCTATAAAGTTTAATCCAGTTGATAGTGTGTACAGAGGCAGCTATGTGGAGCCCTGCTGAACACAGGGTGAAGCTTCGGTGCCCGTGTGCTGCACGCTAATTATTGTCAGTTTCCAGAATGGGGCTGGCTGTAAGCAGCCAAGTTTTCCAGTCCATTGCTTCCTTTCATTTGAATCTTTCTTAATACTTTTTTATGATATCAAGAAAAGAGATCATAATTAAAACTTGAGCAGGCAAACAGTGCCTTTGGGTCTTCATGTGCAGTCACTTAATCCTTTGCTAATATTAGACATTGGTCCTTTTTCAATCCTGCTGTTTAGCATGTCCATGCTAGTCCTTAATTTACCCGAAGGTTACTTTCGGTAAACCAGCCCATGAGCATTTCTCAGCAGCCAGCTGGTTTCCTTTTCAATTTGACTTTTCCATGATTTATTGCCTGCTCAGAGAAGCTAATTAAATCTAATGGACGACTGGTGTACATCTATCGACGTTTTATCACCGGTTAGACCAAACTCCTTAACTTATGGTGTTAGCTGGTTTATATCACTTTACCTGCTAGCATTAGGAAATGCTTCTCCTCCTTCTTTTGAAAGTATTTGTTTTCAATTAAGGTGTTGAGATTTTTTTCCTTTGGAAAATAGAAGCTTTACACATCAGAGGATAAGTGTAGGGGGCGTTAAGATGTAACTGGAAGGCATAATCTTGCATAGTCTCCTCTTTCTCTCCACCTCTATTCTCTCTCTTTCCAAAGTACATCCCACAGTTTGATAAATTAAGCTCCTGTATGCAAATCTGCTTTCAAACCAGAACTGCGCCTTTTTTGCTCCAAACCAATTGGAAACTTCTGATGATTTCAGCTGTAATATCTGGCTTAGCTGTAATGCACGCTGGGTTCATTTGGAGATACCGCTCATAAAAACCTGTCCCTTCGCTTCCCTTTGTGAATGTTTCATACCACTAGGTATCTTCAGACTTCAGATGAGTGACTGCGTGGCAGCTGCAGATTTAAAGGCATGGGGGGGTGCTGCTGGGTGGAGATTAACTTAAAGCAATGGTTGTGAGGGTCAGAGCTGCTGTGTGGTTACTTAATACTTGTTATCTGCCTCTGCAGCTGATCATTAGAGAAACAGAGCAGCAAAGTAGACAGAGGCTGATGTGCTAGTACAACGCCCTTTAAATTGTATGGCTTTTAATCCCTCATGAAGTGTTTCTTAGTCTCCTCAGTAAAGGAAAAGAAGAAAGCTGAGCAAACATTAGCGCTGAGTCAATTGTGGACATCTGGAATGCATTCATCATAACACCTGAAAAAGCAATAAGAATTTTTGCTCTCTGTGCCCAAGACTAAAAGCCACAATTTATACAGCAAAATCCTCTTCATCAAAAAACACTGTGCAACCCGTCTAATGGGAACACAGCCTGACCCCATGTTCTTTCCAAAGCTGTGTCCAATCTTTTTCTGGAAAATAGCTTGTAGGCACCGGATATAACTCAAAGCACAAAGCAGACTGCTAACAGTTGTACGCTCCAGCCAATCCTTTACCACTAGCCGAGTTTTCTTATATTCACCAGTATGTATTTGTCTGTAGAGGTCTTATTTGCACAACCTGGCCTTGTGCTACAAGCCAAATGTTTGGTTGATTCAGATTGTAGGGTGGAGAGAACCAACACTGAAACATCTATGCAGAGTGGTAAAGGTGAGACTGGGCTACACAGCCATTTGGAAAAAACATCAAAGCCAAATGGATTTCTGCAACAAGCAGTGGTAACAGCCCTGGTACCAGGAAAGTGGAACTGTTTTACATAGATGCTATCCAATATTCAATGTCATGAGACAAGTCATAACTGTCTTCACAGTATCTTTGTACAATATGCAGTGTCTTGTCATTTTTTACATTAATGTGTCGTTTTTTGCATTAATGAGATGCTATACTTCTGAAAATGTGTTCTTCATTTTCATAATTGTTGATGATGAAACTATAGGGAATATGAAACAAATATATTAAATATATTTTCTGAGGAGTACATGTCTGTTACCTATTAGAAAACATGTTTAGCAAGAGTGTTGTGTGTGGACTACAGGGTTACTGATGAAAAAAGGCTGTGAAAGAGGCTATGAATTAACAGGCTGCACTGTGTTTCATTGCTAGGGTACAGTGACGGAGCCAAACAGAATGCATTTGGTAACGGTTATTACTTTAAACCAATACTGCAGTTGTTTCCTTAATAGACTTGGTTATTGTGCTGTAATCTGAGGCAGCTGAAGCACCAGCACATTAATTTCTTCACTATTTTGAAAGGCAGTAACTTGTTCCAGGTGTATGCAGAGAACAAGAGAGACTTTAAGGTTTGTATTCCTGTCCTCCTTCAGCAAGATTCACTGGAGGGTGACTGTCCTTGCATTTGCGCCTTGAATTCTGCCTCTGTCAATGGCCACGTGTCTTGATGTGTGCTGGATTCTGCCCTATGTCTATAGTACAAGGAAGAGATTAATTGTTTTAGCTTCCAAAGGGATTGGTAAGTCTAAGTTTTTCTGGAATCATAGCACATAACGTGTTGTCCTAGAAGTGGACACAGTGTAGTATTTCTAAGTAGAGTAACTGGTATGTAATGCAGATTAATTAGGGAAACGTGCAGGTTATTAACGTAACTCCCAAAAAAATAGTTTGCTGAACTAGAAAAAAGGGTTTCTGATGTTTTTATGAATTTACTTCTTCATTTCTTTACTTTTTTACTTACTTTATGAATTTGCTGTAGCAATGATGACACTAGAATAGCATTACTTGATTTTGTTCTGGACTTACAGGCATCCCTATGCAGATGGTAGTGATGAAGGGACATTAACTGTACATTAAAAATACCATTACTGCATAGTTCTTATATAAGAGTAGTAGCCTTCTTGATAGTGTCTTGTTATTATTGATTTTTCAACTTATATCACAGATGCATTAAATGAAGTAGCGGTAGTAGCATAAACATCAGGCTTCTCTGTCTACCCTCCCTGACATAAATTATTGTGTTCTGCCTGGTGCATCACTCGCTGGGCATACTGAAGGTTAAAGTGATCTGCAGAGCTGCTAGGTGTGCAATTTCAGGAAAGTGTTGATAGTCCACACACCAAGTGATTTAAGGAAAACCTCGCTTTGTTCTTTATTTTCCCTCATCTCATTTATAAAAGGCTGTAGAGTAGTACCTGTAAGGAGGTTATCTAGGCAGATCGATCTCAAATCTGTAGTTGATTAGGAGAGGGGATCTTCTCATAGATGTGGCTAGAAAACAATTTCTAGTTTAATGAACTCGTGCTATCACAAGCAACTTACATGCTATCCTGCTAGTAAACTTGACAAACCGTTTTTGTTTTGGCTCTGAATTCATAATTGCTTAAAATCCACTTATCTTTTACCAAGGCTGTAATTTCTGTTTGGATTGCTTTTTCTTCTTTTGGGCTTTCAAGAAAAAAAAAAGAACCCAAACGGAGTTTGAAATTGACTCTTGTAAGCATGAGAAGCCATAACTAAACACAGTGTTCTGAGTCAGAGTACTCTTGTAGAGCAGTATGCTATTTCCTTCTGGGAGTGCTTGCAATGTTCTGGAATCTCATGCAACCTTTTCTTTAATGACTATATTTCTTTGTTCAGAGGAACTAACCAGCACAACCAATTCTTTTCATTTCCCCTTCAATTCTTAAAGAAGGAATACTTGTTAACAGTGTCTAAGGTGAATTTTGTACCTTTACATTTCATCCTCTCTTCACCATTTAAGTCTTCAGCATCACAATCTCTTAAATAACTCTTAAAATTTATATCTTACAGCTTTGTGTCTGCACCATGTTCTAGCAGCGTACTTCTGTCCAGAGGTCATTCCTATGAGTATTAAATGTGACTCATCTCCTGTGGTTCCTAAAAAAATCCCTTCTCTTTTCTCTAGCTCAACAATTCAATAGTCAATGCGTTTTCACCTCCCATTTACCTCCAGTCTGTAGCACCTTTGTATTCCTGCATCAGTCCTGTTCTTGCCTGGCATTTTGCAGATCACAGAATGTGTTGGGTTGGAAGTGACCTCCAGAGGTCATCTAGTCAACCCCCCTACAACAGAGGGACAGCTCTAACCAGAACAGATTTCTCAGAGCTCCATCCAGCCTGACCTTGAATTGTTCCAGGGGTGGAGCCTCCACCACCTCTCTGGGCAGCATGTTCCAGGGATTCTCTGCCCTCAGAACTTGGTCCTCTAGTCCAGTCTCAGTTTCTCCTTCTCTAGTTTCAAACCATGACCCCTCATCCTATCATTCCCTGTCCTTGGGAACAGTCTTCCCCAGCCTTCTTTCAGGGGTTGGATGGTTTGTCCTCATAAGGGAGGTGCTCCAGCTCTCTGATCATTTTCATGGCCTCCTCTGGACTCACTTCACAATACTCCTCAAATGAATGAGAAGTTGTACTGATATCTTAGTGAAGTATTCATTGCTCAGGGTTCATCTTCTCACAGAGCTGCAGATTCTATTACTGTCTAAGTATCTATGACACATCCATCACCCACAGAATCACAGAACATTAGGAATTGAAAGGGACCTTGAAAGATTGTCTAGTCCAATAACCCTGCCACAGCAGGATCACCTAGATAAAGTTGCATAGGAACACATCCAGGCGGGTTTTAAATGTCTTCAGAGAAGGAGACTTCACAACCTCCCTGGGCAGCTCTGTCACCCTCACTGTGAAGTAGTTTCTTCTCATATTCACATGGAACTTCCTGTGTTCCAGCTTGCACCCATTGCCCCATGTCCTATCACTAGATGACATTGAGAAGAGCCTGGCTCCATCCTCCTGACACTCACCCTTCACATATTTATACACATTAATGAGGTCACCCTTCAGTCTCCTCTTCTCCAAACTAAAGAATGGGTTCAAGCTACAACATGGTAGGTTTAGACTTGATATTAGGAAAAATTTTTTCACAGAAAGGGTGGTCAGGCACTGGAATGGGCTTCCCAGAGAGGTGGTTGAGTCACCTTCCCTGGGCATTTGTAAAGATTGTTTGCATGAGGTGTTGAGGGATATGGTTTAGGAGGGGAGCTTGAAAGGTGGGGTAAATGGTTGGTCTTAATGATCCCAGGGGTCTTTTCCAACCAGAGTGATTCTGTGGCTCACAGAATGCTACAAGTTGGAAGAGACCTCAAAAGACTATTTAAGTCCAATCCCCCTCTGATGGAGTAGGGTAAGCCTAAAGCACTTGGTGTACCCAGACTGTCTGCCATCCAAGTACAAACCAAGCCAAATCCTGCTTAGCTAATCCAACATTCCATCTCTATGTTTCTTTACCCATTCCTCTGGGACATTGGTCAAGAAACCCACGGTAAGCACTAAAAATGATTTACACAAAGCCCTTTCAGACAGCTGGAGCACTCAAATGATGAAAGTTTTCCTTCACATGTAAAAGGTAAAGGATTGCTTATATTAATTACTGTGTAAAACAGTAAGAAATATCAATTAAACCCTGGAATATCTTAAGTAGCTTTGTTTAATACTTGGTTTTACCAAGCCACACATACAGGATAATATTAATGTTATTAACACAGTTAAAGTTTTCATCAAGTGAACTCATTTTAATAATAACAGGAAGGGAAAACGAAGATATTTTGAATTTGTAGGTCTATCTGGTATTTCTAAGCTCCATGACAAAGCTGGTTAGTACCATTTTGTAGCCCATTTTACAGAGATTAATGCTGCCACTGTTTCATGTACAGTCCCAACTGCAAGGCAGCATTTTTCCCCCCTTTATTTGGTGACATTTTCTTTCTGGCTATTAAAAATAGAAAAGGACAGCTGCATACTTAGATGTGCATTAACTTCATAAATTGTTAATCCTGAACAGACATGCTGCTCACAGAAGGGGGGTAGTTTAATGCTGCACACTGCCATTCAGTGGCTTTCACTGTTTCTTATGACTGTAATTGTGCATGTCAGGCAATATTTACTTCTCTATAAATTAAGTCCATTCTCAGGGTGTCCCTTGATGCAAGCAAGAGTTTAATATATTTCTGAAAAACAGCTCAAGTGAAAATAACAGATGTAACTGAAAAGGCTGTCCAGATTATGGCCCAGAGCAGAAACAAGTAGGAAGCAGGTCTGCAGCATGTCTTGAAGGTTAGCACTGAAGCTCTTCTGAGCAAAGGCTCTCCCCTCAAAGGGCTTCCACCTTGGGTGACCCTGTCCTGATACCCAGGCTGAACAAGTGTTAGGGCATCCAGCCTCATGCCAAATGCACCGAGCAAGATGCCTGGCCGCAACAGTCAGTGATGCTGTGGATCTCTTTGCAGGGACCTAAGTGACTATAGATGGGTCACCTGCACCTCCATCCCAGGAAAGGTGATGGAACAATTTATACTTGACGCTGTCACTAGGCACAGCAAGGATAAGAGGGTCATTAGGGACAGGCAGCACGGCTTCACCAAAGAGAAATCATGCTTGACCAATCTGATAGCCTTTGATGAGGGCACAACCAGGTGGATAGATGATGGCAAAGCAGTGGATGTGGTCTGTCTTGATTTCAGCAAAGCTTTTCACACAGTCTCCCACAGCATCTTCACAGCCAAACTGAGGCAGTGTGGTCTGGACGATCAGGTAGTGAGGTGCATCGTAAACTGGCTTCAGGATAGAAGCCAGAAAGTAGTGGCCAATGGCACAGAGTCTAGTTGGAGACTTGTATCTAGTGGAGTCCCCCAAGGGTTGGTACTGGGACCAGTCCTGTTCAATCTATTCACTGATGACTTGGATGAGGGATTAGGGTGCACTGTCAGCAAGTTTGCTGATGACACAAACCTGGGAAGAGTGGCCAAAACTCCAGCAGGCTGTGCTGCCATTCAGTGGGACCTGGACAGGCTGGAGAGCTGGGCAGAGAGAAATTTAACAAAGTATAATAAGGGTGAGTGTAGAGTCTTACATCTGGGCAAGAATAACCGCAGGTACCAGTATAAGTTGGAGACTGACCTGTTGGAGAGTAGTGTAGGAGAAAGGGACTTTGGGATTCTAGTGAACAGCAGAATGGCCATGAGTGAGCAATGAGCTCTTGTGGCCTTGGGCCCTTTGGCCTTCTGATCCTGGAGTGGGTCAGAAGTGGGGTGTCCAGCAGATCAAGAGAGGTTCTTCTCCCCGTCTGCTCTGCCCTGGTGAGACTGCATCTGGAATATTGTATCCAGTTCTGGGCTCTTCCATTCCAGAAGGACACAGAACTGCTGGAGAGAGTCCAGTGCAGAGCCACAAAGAGGTTGAAGGGAGTAGCACACCTCCTTGGTAAGGAAAGGTTGAGGGATCTGGGTCTCTTTAACTTGGAAAAAAAAGGAGACTGAGGGGTGACCTCATTAATGTTTATAAATATGGAAGGATGGAGCCAGGCTCTTCTCAATGTCATCCAGCGATAGGACAAGGGGCAATGGGTGCAAGCTGGAAGGAGGCAAAGCAGGAAGAATTGTGGCATGTTCTTGCAGATCCTCGTGTCCCAGTTATAGCAGGATTTTGCAACAGATTTCATGCCACATTTCTTTTGCTGGTTTTTCTCTGATCAGCTACAGTATATACTAACATTTCCAAGACTCTTTTCTCCTTCATTTCCCAGCCATAAGCTCTTGCTTCTGTTTTCATTTTAGTAACATGCTTGATGTCCTTAGCAAAGTCTTTATCACAGAAAGATGAGGGGAGAGAAAACTTGAAATTTCTCACTGTTTACATGACAGGAAAGTAGCAAGTATCTCTAAGTCTTGTTCAGGCTTAGTAGAAAACAGAAAGCCACCCCCCAAAAAAGGAAGGTTTAAGTATGTATTCTGGAACTTGGACAACAAAACCCAAAATGTCATACTAAGAAAACTTTCTCAGCTGTTGCTTTACTTTAGAAACACTCACAATCTTAATCAGTTTCCTACCTTCTAGGCTTTCTGTGTGGATGTGACTCGACTGCCTACTGAGGTTGTTCCACAAGGCAGAGCACAACTCACCTAAAAATGAGGAAAACTTTCCTACCAGCTGTATGTTGAAAATGAGTAACACGTGTCTACAGATGGACACTATAAAGTGTGAACCCCAAGATCAGTTCCGGTATAGGATAGAATCCTGGTGGTGCTGTTTGGTGATGACCATGACAACATGTTTGGCAATCAAGAAGTTTTAGAAGGTGCTCAAATGATGAGACGTGGCACTAACTGTAACGTTGCTGAGTACAGCAACACGTCTCTCTTGCGTGTGTTCAGGTTAGTTTGTAAGAATGAAAGAGATGAACTCACTGAGCCTGATTTCTGTTCTGTTGTAACCTCATTGGCTCTGCTAACGTTGAGCTGGATTCACAGCGGTGGAACTCCTCTCAGAACCTGTGCCACACCGTCAGAAATGTTTGTGTATGACCATGGCAGAATTGAAATTCTCATTACTGAGCACAACAATAGCAGTAGAAAGCAAAGGAGATGATGTAGGAAGTAAAGGAGATAAGATAATTTCCTGCTGAGGAAAAAAAGTGGCTTTTTTTGTGTTATATGGTCCTGCTGTTAGTAGAAGTGTATTTCCGTGTCTAGAATTTTAGTAGTGTGTGTCCATTATCTGTAGATAATGCATAATCCAGAGACGCTCTTATTCTAATTACTGTATGTGTTAAAATTATTCCTACTCTTTGTCTCCTTCTCCCTTTTTACATATAGATAGATAGCTTTGGACAAATGAGCCATCAGTGTACACAGGTGGCATGAAAGGCCAGTGGCGTCCCGGCTTAGGAAGTGTGGCCAGAAGGACTGGGAATGTAACTCTCCCCCTGCACTGGGTACTGGTGAGGCCTCACCTCAAGTGCTGGGGGTTGTTCTAGGCCCCTCACTTCAAGAAAGGTGTTGAGGTGCTGCAGTGGGTCCAGAGGAGCGATGAGCCTGGGGAAGGGACAGGAGGGAAAGTCTGATGTGGAGAAGCTGAGGGAGCTGGGAATGTTCAGCCTGGAGAAGAGGAGACTCAAGGGGGATCTTCTCCCTCTCTACAACTCCTTGAAGGGAAGTTGTAGTTAGGCTGAGGTCAGTTTCTTCTCCCAGGCAACTAGAGCCAAGCCGACAGGGCAGGACCTGAAGCTGCCAGAGAAGGGTTAGGTTGGAAGTTAGGAAGCCCTTCCTCCCAGAAAGGGTGATGAAACCCTGGAATAGACTGCCCAGGGCAATGATGTAGTCCCCACCCCTGGAGGTCTTTAAGAAAAACTGGATGTAGCATTTAATCCCATCATCTAGGGGATTCTGGTGATGTTAGGTCATGGGCTGGGCTGGGTGATATTAGAGGTCTTTTCCAGCCTCAATAATTCCATGATTCCGTAAATACAGAAGTGATCCACAAAACTGTTGGATCGGTTGTGTATCAGTTATATGGTAATTTAAGATGTGGAAGGTGTATTTATAGCACTGGTTGTATGCAGAAAAATCTGTTGCAATATTATTTCAGTGAAAAAAACGGGGTTCATCAGCACCAAAAGTATTTTCAGCACATCAATTTTTATTATTTTTTCCTATAAAAGGTAACTTTAAGAAGAAAAACTGTTGGAAGTGAAATTAATAGCTAAGTTATTATTTCTTTTTACTTATGTGGATTTGCCTACTTTAAATTATTGACTAAGGCTACCACAAGCACCCTGCGTGCTGAGAAGGAAGACAAATGTTCAGAAACAAGAGACTAGTAAAAAACATCGAGAACACGGTACAAAGCAATTCTGCTCCAGGCACAAGGACTGCAATGCCTCCGTAGGGTTAAATGTTACAAATTCCTGTTGTTTCTGTTTTCTTGTTCTGAAGATCTGCTGAAGTGGATTGTTAGGGTTTGAAAATTGTCCAAATTCTCAAATAACTAGAGTTGTGCTTTCCCGAAGAAAAGGTGCATTGCTGCTTTAAGGATTTTTCCAGTGACCTGTCCTGGAGAGGTGGGAAAAAGACTACAAGAGAGGACCAATTGATCAGCTCTTGGAGAGCTGCCCCAGCAGATCATGCTGGAGAGGCTACATCCTCCAGACCCTATTTCCAGGTAGGGGTTGGTGGGGTTACATGTGGTGGCAGTGCCAGGCTGGGACACTGGACAGGTGGCAGTAATGGTGGCAGCATCTCGCATCTCATCGCTGCCGTGCCAAACCGAGCTGTGCCAAGACGAGGCACGTGGCACGGTGCTGTGCCAGTGGAAAGCCATTCCCCTGCCTGCACTGTGAGGAGAGCACCGATGCTGATTCCTCCCTGCACTGATTAAAATAAAGCAAAACAAGCCCAGAGATGTCAGACGGTGAGATAACTCTACAGAGGGAGAGCCCAAAGCCCAGAGGAGGACGAGGAAGATCCCTGCTGAACGTGGCCGTGCAGCTGGCACCATTGTGTGTCGAGCAGGTGGCCGCCCATGCAGCAGTCGCCATCTTGACTGGTTGAATAGCGGGAGCAGAAACTGTTTGTCACTTTGCCACTGAGAAGATGAATAAGAGGAAGAAGGATAACTGAGCTCTCTTAAATCTTGGGTACATTGCTCGGGAAAAATGGGAGAGCCGAGGTGGCGAGGCCGTTCCCCTTAAGCCGCCAGATGCGTGCTTGCCCGCGCGTCCCTGGCCGCGGGGACCCCGGCTGGAAGCAAGGACTGCTTATGTAACTCTCTGCTAGTTTTCCTCAGAGATGTATGTAATGGCGTTGTGACAGGGGCTTCTGCTCTGTGTGTTTTAACTTGCTTGGGCTCTTCGTTCTGTACATAATTATAGATTTAATAGACCCCTTCTGTTTCCCTAAGTGGCTCCATTGCCTGGGAAGTTCCATCCGAGACGGCACTTTAAGGGCCGGCTGCCTTCCTTTCTGTTTCTGTTTGGGTTGAACCTGTGACAAGGATTTATTACAAGGCAAGAATATCAGTGACAGGTTGCAAAGTAAACTGCAAGAAGCAATTAATTTTGCTGTGTAGAAAGGGTTTTTTATTTTTGTTTTAAAACAAGTAACAGCTGATGGTATTTGCGTCAGACAGTGTTTCAGGACTGGTTTAAAATTCCAAAGTCTTTCTGCAAAGAAACAGAATAGGTAGCTGAGAGTTTGCCTTCGTGTTAGTGTGTTTATGAAGAACACACCCAGCGACATAGTGCAGGGTTGGACAGGGTGATCTTGAAGGTCTCTTCCAGATGAAACTGTTCTCTGATTTTGTGATTGACTCCAAAGAGGATTGAGTACTGATCTTTTTTTTAATAGCCATAGGGCTTAAGAATACTGATTTACCCTTTCAGAATACAAGACACATTTGTTGTCTCCAGATGCCAATATGAGTCTGCAATAACAGCTGCAGTTCTGCCTTTGGAAGATTCCAGCAGCAGCCCAAATGGAAACCTGCTCCTGATGACAGCTGAGATATCTTGCTTCCTACCTACCAGTTTCTCCTCCTACTCCTATTTTGATTTCCTTAGACGCTAGTTTAATTTAAGCAATCTTTACCGATTATAGTATATCTTTCCTCTTCAGCTACACATTGAGCTTCCAAACACAAACCAGTTACCCAGAACAAATTGGTGTTGTGCCTGAAAATGTAATTTTATGCTGCTTTTCAATTTCAGTGTGAAAGTCAGAGTGCTTCTGCCTTGCTTCCTGAGTTTCTCCAACTGCAAAATGTGAGTTGTCCCTTCAGTAAAATACTTCGAGGTGTACTGCTGAAAACATTACATTATATGACAACTCAATACTAACAATACACCAGAGCAAATCCCACTAATTCCTTGTGAGATAAATTCCACTTTATTTTGGGGTTAAAAAATAAACTACTGCTGAGACAAGAGGAAGTAAAATCACAACTAGGCAACAAGTTTATTTTGTGAGACTATAGAAGTAGTCACTCTTGTACACTCTTATGAGTGTTTCTGGTCTGCTGCTTCACTGTATGCCACAGCCTTGAAAATTACAGCAGCTTGCACGTTTAGAAACACAAAGAAAAGTCAAAGTCCTTAGTGGCTGCTTCTGTTTGACTTTGTGCAATTTTCACTCTGCAGTTGAAAGTTTATGAAATGATCCCTTCCTATATTTTATTAGTCTTAAAGAGCATAAAGAAGAGAGAAAGAAAAATGTTCCAATAAGAGTCCTACATTCATAGAACAGTTTTGGCTGGAAGAGACCTTCAAGATCATCAAGTCCAACCTTTTCCCAGCCCTATCAGCACCACTAAATGCTGTCCCCCAGTGCAATATCTGCTCTTCTCTTACACATCTCCAGGGATGGTGACTCAATCCCCTCCCTGGGCAGGTTGTTCCAGTGCCTGAAGACACTTTCAGGAAAGAAATTCTTCCTGGCATCCAACCTGAACTTCCCCTGACACAGCTTAAGGCCATTTCCCCTCGTACTATCACTCATCAAAGGTGGGAAAAGAAAATAAGACAAATTACTTTAGCTTTAATGTAACTATTAAAAGACGTGCTGACTGTGCTTTTGGTCAAACTAAGGTAGAACTATAAGTGATAACCAGAATGAGGTTATTTGCTGCAGAATGCTTTTGCTATAATGTGGGTTGCTGTGATGAAATGAAACTAGCTTAGGTTTGCTTGGCAAATGAAATTTGATGTAAATGTTTTCAATAGCACTATGTGTTTGCTTTTCCAAGATGATTTGTAATGTTTGCTTCCTTCCTGCTCTCGTTCTTTTTGTTTCTAGCCAAATCTATAGGAGCCACTTGAAAACTCCTACTTGAAATCATCCTCACATATTTTAGTGGAGTGTAGAACTGTTGAGAGATGGGTCAATAGTGTATTTCTCCCCTGAAATGTTCTTACTTTTTATTCCTTTCTTTGCCTCTGTTAGGGCTAATTTAGCTATCAGCTCATAGCATCTGCATTTCAGCAGTACTTGGACTCGATGACCCTGGAGGTCCTTTCCAGCCATGATGATTCTGTGATTCTGTTTTGTAAATCTCTTTAATGGTGGCATCTTTTATTTTAAATAAATTTCCAAGATTCATGTAAGAAATTACATAGTCACTAAGGAATACCCTTACTCCCTTTTAGAAATGAAGTTGTCACTAAAGAATGCTCTTACCTCCTTTAAGACATTAAATTGTTGCTAAAGAATACCCTTACCCCCTTTAGATAGCCTTTTGTACTCATTTGGTATTCAGTTTGCAGGATGGCACAAAATCTGTCCGTGTTATATTATTTAAAAACTTTGCAAATGTAGTTAATATTTCAAGAAAAAATCAGTTTAAACAAGATTTCAGTCTGAGCTGAGCTTAATTTATTAATTTCAGTCTGGAGCATGTGACTAAATGACTCTCTTAGGTACATTGATATAGGTAGTTTCTGTAGGATCAATTTTACAAGCCTAGAGTTGCTCAAAATTGGTTCTGGTGCTTTTTTTTGCTGCAAGATGAGAGGATTTAATTGGAAAAAGAGGTGGGGTGGGACAAGAAAGTGTTGTAGAAAGCCTTGAGGAAAGCATGGAGAAGTCAGCTGGGACCTGGCTGCTCCCTAGACTTCTATATCTGCTTAACCTAGGACAGAGGAAAGTCTTCTGGGAAATGATATGTTAAATTATATCCAAATTAAATTCAGATACACTGAAGAACTGTGGTCTTCTGCTTAGATGGAAGTGCTTGAGGGCACTTTGCTTTTAATATAAACAAATGTGGGTTTTAAGACTTAACAGCTTGCTTAGAAATATGTAGGATTAAATTGTGTTTCTGAGAAAGGATCTTTGTTTTCTACCTCTACCATCCAGAGTCTCAGTATCTAGCTGTGGAAAATACTATATCTGCTTCCTAAGCTTTTTGTTGCTCAAAAAGAATTAATCATTTCTGCAGTTTGTGCTTTGACCCTTGTTTCGCAGTCTTTTCATTAAATCTCTCATTTTCATGTGAGAGGTGGGTTGCTTGTCATCACACTTGAGGTCTTTTGTTGCTTCTCCTCACCTAGCCCTTATCGTGTACTGTTGCAATGGTAACTCTTGGTCCCAACTAGACTGAGGCGACTTGCCTTGTTGCTTGCCTTCATGTCACCTCTGATGCTGCTCCTTACTTCAGGGGGAAGATGCCGCAAACATCTGCAAAACTATTGTGTTACTTATCGTTCAAAGCTCTCCTTCAGACTCTCTGGTTTTCTGCTGCTCACATGCATTTTGACAAAAGACCAGACAGCTGGAGGTCTGAGAGATCCAGCCTTTCGTGCTGAACCAATACTGCATTTCTTGGTACTTTCCCATCTGTCTGCCTGTTCCCATCTGTTGTTTCTTGTCTTGTTCTTACTTTTAACCTGTTCAGGGCAAAGATCATCTATTAATTGATGCAGCCCAACCGTATTATGCACAATGCAGCCTATTACTAGAACGTATAGGGAAATAAAATTAGTAACAGCCACCTCGGTAATATCAATAAACCCTTTCTGGGCTACAATTACTTTTACAGGATTAAGTGATGAGGAAATGTTCAGGCTCAAGACACATAACGTCACTTTTATCTTCATCTATTATCTAAGAAGTGGCTAAAAATTTTGTGTAGTATTTCAAATATACAGTAGTTTCAATCGGAGTGGGTTCACTGTCTCCCAAGGAGAATTCATTTAATGAATTCAAATTTCAGGAGCTGTTTTTTTAAATCTATTTGTGTGTTTATGTCATGCAGCCATAACCCTGTGTTTGTATAGCTATATAATATTTTGCAAGCAAATGATTTGCAAACTGTTTTGCTTTTTGCAGAGGATAAGACGTGTGCAGAGCGAATTCATTATCCTATATTTATTCAATAAGTTTTATTGTACTTAAATATATTCTGTATAAATAAGATTGGTTTTCTGCATATGTTTTCTGTTGCTGTGCATCAGAGTGAATGTTTTGAATGTTCCATGGGGCTGATCTCGGCATTTGAGTCTAAAGACAGTGCATTGTTATCAGCATGTGTTTATATAGTTTTGCATGTGATGCCTCATTAATTTGTATTGTTTTGCTTTATTTTTCATGTAACAGACCTCAATGATAAACCAGATGAATGGTGCCACTATAGTTGAAATGTTAGTCTGAAATATTAGTCATGGTACGCACACGCAAGTGAGAAATCTCACTGATGATGCATGATGATCATTGTGAGCAAAAAGCTTTCATCAAATATTTTTGGTCCTTCTGCATAATTTTTACAGATTGAGACATTTCTCTTTTCAAAGGGATCGGCAAGGAGAGGCATAAAACTATACAAATATAATCAGAGTACATTCTGAATTGCCATAGTCTTAGTGCTTGAATGCTGAGTATAATTCACTGTGGACTGTAACCCAATTCACATCACTGGCTGAGAGTTCTCAGTAAGCAAAAGTAAAATTCAGTGTGCATTTCTACTTGTTTTGCAATTGCTTATTGCCCTGAGGTGCTGTCGTATATGTCTGTCAAGATTTCTGGTGTCTGAAACATTTCTGCAGTGTGAGACTTTAATGCCAGAGCCAGTGCCTGGCATTTTGACATCTTTCTGCCAGCGTAATTTACAGGTTTTTTTGTACACTCACATTAGCGCTATTTTACTGTGCGTGCCAGTGAGAAAGGAGCCTGTGAAATTGATAGAGCTGGAAGGAAAAAAATGAAGACTCTATATTTTATCCAAAGTGATTGACACACTAATTGATAAAGCAAGTATTGTGAGATGATGTCAGACAAACCTCTACAACACTTAGTGAGGAAAATTTTGGTGGAGCATCTCTAATCAAAGTGATGGTCGATTCTGTCCCTCTTTTATTGTTGTGTTTTTTCCTGTTGCTCATACTCTTAGAACAAACTACCTGAGACTGACACCACAAAGAGGAGTGTTCTTAGCAGTGAATTGTGAATGGACTTTCTTAAAAGAAAATATCAAAGCAAAGATGGGTGAAATTGTTGTGTTAATCACTGTCCCTCTGCTTTTCACAGAATCACAGAACGTTAGGGATTGGAAAGAACCTCGAAAGATCACCTAGTCCAATCCCCCTGCCACAGCAGGATCACCTAGACCAAGTCACACAGGAACATATCTAGGCAGGTTTTAAACGTTTCCAGAGAAGGAGAGACCACAACCTCCCTCGGCAGCCTGTTCCAGTGCTCTGTCACTCTCACTGTGAAGTAGTTCCTTCTCATATTTATGTGGAAATTCCTGTGTTCCAGCTTACACCCGTTGCCCCTTGTCCTATCACTAGATGACATTGAGAAGAGCCTGGCTCCGTCCTCCTGACACCCACCCTTTACATATTTATGAACATTAATGAGGTCACCCTTAGTCTCCATTTCTCCAAGCTAAACAGACCCTCAGCCTCAGCCTTTCCTCATCAGGGAGGTGTTCCGCTCCCTTCATCTTCTTTGTGGCTCTGCACTGAGCTCTCTCCAGTAGCTCCAGTGTCCTCCTTGAACTGACTGGCCCAGAACTGGACACAATATTCCACATGCAGTCTCACTAGTGAATAGTAGAGATGGGGGAGCACCTCTTTCGATCTGCTAACCACCCCTCTTCTGATCTAGCCCAGGATATCATTGGCCTTTCTGGCCACAAAGGCACAGTGCTGGTTCATGGTCATCCTGCTGTCCACTAGGACTCCCAGGTCTCTTTCTCCTACACTGATCTCCAACAGGTCAGTCTCCAGCCTATACTGGTTCTTGGGGTTGTTCTTGCCCGAATGCAAGACTCTACACTTGTCCTTGTTAGATTTCATTAAATTTCTCCCTGCCCAGCTCTCCAGCCTGTCCAGGTCCCACTGAATGGCAGCAGAGTCTGCTGGTGTCCCAGCTTTGTGTCATCAGCAAACTTGCTGACAGTGCACCCTAATCCCTCATCCAAGTCATTAATGAATAGATTGA
>JAOXOE010027915.1:0-17249 GCA_028565055.1 Phoeniculus purpureus | reverse complement strand
CCTGCCACAGAGGGAATTGAGCAGAACACCACCTGTGCTCCTGCCCCATCTATCGATTTACCCAGGGCCTTAAATTCTTTTTAATTCTTTTATTCCTTTTAAATATCTCCAGTGGTGGTGACTCCACCACTTCCTAGGGCAGTCTGTTTCAGTGCTTGACAACCATTTCAGTAAAGAAATTTTCCCTAACATCCAATCTGAACCTACCCTGGCACAAGTTGAGGTCATTTCTTCACACTCTGTCACTTGTTACATGGAAGAAGAGATTGATCTGCACTGACAACCTCCTTTGTGGTAGTTGTGAGAGTGAGAAGGTCTCCCTTGACCTTCCTTTTCTCCAGGCTAAAAAACCCTGAGCTCTTTCGGCTTCTCTTCATCAGTCTTCTGTCCTAAACTCTTCATTAGCTTCTTTGCCTTTCTTTGGACATGCTCCAGCACTTCTATGTTCTTCTTGAAGTGAGAGGCACAAAAATGAACACAGTATTTTATCTATGGCCTCATCAGTTCTGAGAGGTTTGTAGTCTGTCTGAGTGATAGAATCCTTCTTCCACAAACCACAAATTATCCTTGTCTTCCTGAATTACACCTGAAGCTCTCTGTTTAGCCAAGGTGGTCTTCCCACCATCTTGTCTTGCGGCACACTGGGAAAGCCTGCTCCTATGTCTTTAAAATTTCTTTCTTGAAGAATATCCAGCCGTCCTGGACTTGTTTACACCTCATGATTTCCACCTAAGGGATTCTGTCAATCAGTCTCTTAAACAAGTCAAAGTTCATCGTCTGGAAGTCCAAGGTGGCAGTACTATTAATCTCCTCTCTTACATATCCCAAAACTGAAAATTCTGTTGTAGTTTTGTGATCATTGTACTCAGAACAGATTCTAAACTTCACATCACCTTTGAGTCTTTTGCTCATGAACAATATTGTAGCAGGGATCCTATGAAAAAAATGTACAGTGACTGTGAGATTTCTTACAGCTGCTTACTGAATATTTCACCTACCTCTTCATCCTGACAAAGTGGTCTGTAACATACCCCTCACCATGATACCTGTCTGGTTGCTCTTTCCCCTGATTCTTACCCATAAACTCTCAACTCTATTATGACCGTCATTATGTTCAAAACAATCAAAACACTCCCTAAAACACAGGGCCACTCTATCACCAATTACAATCAGTAAGCATAATTTTCACAAATTTGTGGCATAGTTCTGCCATGCAGTGAAAATTCATGTTATTCTTCACTTATGTTCTGTCCTTTGTCACAAAACTCAACACTTTTTCTTGGATAGAGAGCTACATATTTGTTATTTGTCTATGTCAGTAGTGGAGACATTGGTGGAATTATAACACATCCATAGCCCCATCCAGCCTGGCCTTAAACACCTCCAGGGATGAGGCCCCAACTACCTCCCTGGGCAACCCATTCCAGGCTCTCACCACTCTCACGGTGAAGAACTTCCGCCTCATATCCAAGCTAAATCTACCCATCTCCAGCTTTACTCCATTGCCGCTAGTCCTGTCGCTACCCACCATCCTAAATCATCCCTCCCCAGCCTTTTTGTAGGCCTCCTCTCAGACACTGGAAGGCGACAATAAGGTCACCTTGCAGCCTCCACACTGAACAGCCCCAACTCTCTGTCTATCCTCACAGGAGAGGTGCTCCAGCCCTCTGATCATCCTCATGGCCCTCCTCTGCACACACTCCAGTATTTCCATATCCTTCTTGTAATAAGGGCTCCAGAACTGCACGTAGTACTCCAAGTGGGGTCTCACCAGCGCCGAGTAGAGGGGGAGAATCACTTCCCTCGATCTGCTGAACACACTTCTCCTTCTGCGCCCAGGATCCGCTTTGCCCTCTGGGCCGCAAGTGCACACTGCTGGCTCATGTTGAGCTTCTTGTCCACAAGCACTCCCAAGTCCCTCTCCTCAGGACTACTCTCCAGCCAGTCGCTGCCCAGCCTGTATTCGTGCTTAGGAGTGCCTTGACTCAGATGTAGGACCTTACAGTTGGTGTTGTTGAACCCCATGAGGTTGGCTTGTGCCCACCTCTCCAGCCTGTCCAGGTAGCACATAAAACATAACAACAACCAGTGGAAGGGAATGATGGGAATGATGAGAAAATATGCATGAGTGTGAGAGCTGTCCGCAGATTCTCTGGGTTTTTGTTCAGAGCCTTGATAGAAAATGTGGCTTTGGAGGAGAATGAAAAAAAGTGAATACAGTAAAGCAAGCCTTTGGAATGCTATGCCCAGTTCTGGTCTAACCTGTTCATGACTAACAGGGAACTTAACTACTGAAAAGAGTCCAGTGGAGGGCCACAAAGATGACTGGGAGACTGTGAGGAGAGGATTTTCATCTCTATAAACATCTGAGGGCTAAATGCAAAGAAGACTGAGCTTATTGTTTTTGGTTGTGCCCGGATGCAGAACAAGAAGCAACAGGCACAATCTAGAACACAGGAAGTTTCATTTAGATATTAGAAAAAAATTATTTACTGTGTGGGTGACGAAACACTGGAAAAAGCTGTCCAGAGATGTTGTGAAGCCTCCTTTGGAGATATCTGAAATCTATGTGGATGTAGTTCTGTGTAATGTGCTCTAGGAAATTGTGCTTTTTCAACTTGTTGAACTATATGTTCTCCAGAAATTCCTTCCATCTCCAGAGATTCTGTGATTATGTGATTCAGATAAAAGAATTGTAGACCCAAGTTAAAAATCCAAAAGGAGAGAAGTAACAAATGGTTCTGAGAAGTAAGAAGAGTAAAAAGTAGTATAATAAGAGTGAAAAAAAATAGTAGAAAGAAAAAGCACAAATTAACAAGGGAAAAAGAACATGTTAATGTATATAGAAATGCCAGATATCTTTATATTGAATTTCTTATTTAAATCTGAAAATCAGAAGTATTTGTTTAAATTTAGTATTTTACAAACAAGATTCCTATGTCTGTATACAGACTTTACATGTAATCCTGAAATACCCACTCTTTTCTTCATGAAACTGCTTACACCACTGCATGTTATGCTAGCGTTTGAGATCAATACCCTACCAAAGTGACACAAAAAGATTTTAAAAAAGAAATCTTATAGAATGATACAAAATATTTTTCATTCTTATGTTTTTTTTTCTTTTTCAAACAGATCCTTCTGAACATTCTCATAAACAGAGTTTATTTCCTGTTTTCCTGTAGAATCCACCTAGATATTGTATTTAATGAACACAGTGACATCAGTAGTAAATGAATGAAAAAGCTTATACAACATTATCAAAATCATCTTATATTTATGGTTATTTATGTTTTTATATAAATATGGTTATATTTATGTTTATTTGTGGTCAGAGTTACAGCATCATGGAGAAAAATTACATTAAGGAACTACATTTGCAAATTTTTTATTGGAGAGTCAAAAAGGGTTTCTCAAAAGGAAAGAGTAATGCTTTCATTTATCATGTTGTTGTGCTGGTAATAATGCAGTGCAAATTATTTACAAGCTTTCCATAAATTACATTATCTTTACACTCTGTTTTCATGTAGAGGTTAAATGGGACTTCAAGATGTGTCAAAATACACCACCATTGTGTAAATTTTCCACTAAGATTTGAGGCCAAATCAAGCTAGAAAATAGTGGAAAACTTTAGGGAAGATCAGCTATAACGAAAAAATACGTAATATTTCCTACACACAGTAATACAATGTTTGTATTTTTTCTACTTTTAAAATAATGATCTGTATCATATTCAAGTTTTTTTTTTATTTCTTTGAGAAATATAGTTCACATTTTTCTAGTTCTCATTACAGGAAATAAAAAAGTAGTATAAGCCTAAACAGGTACAGTAAAACATTTTTATTCCAGCTTCCGCTCAACAGTATATCTTGAATTGATTCTAATCAAATAGAAAGTACCAGTTAGAAGGAACTCACCTCATAATGCTCATCTCATCTAGCTCCTAACTACATCAGGGATGACTAAAATTTAAACGTAGCACTTTACTCACTCTTACAAGTTTTCTCCTGTCTTTCTCCCCTAGTCAGAGTGCAAGGGTAATTGCCTCTGCTCAGCATCTATCAGGCCTCACACAGGTAATAAGTTCCCCTTGGGGTCCTGGACAGGACAGAGTGATCAACAAGTTAGAGAGGCTCAGGGAAGATGATGGTGTGTAGTGCTGGGGCTCATTTGGCATTGTGCAGAGAAGGTATCAGGGCACCTCACACAATACATTGATGCCTATTGGAAAAGCATCAAGAGGTTATGGATAGGCTCTTTTTACAGAAAGGTGGAAGAGTGAGAGACAGGTTTCTAGGTTCTGAAACTAGACAGGTTGAGACCAAAGATAAGAAAGAAAAGAAGAAAATCACTAAGAGTATTGTTAAGCATTGTAATAGGTTCCCCACAGAAGTTGTAGATTATCTGAGCTTGATAGAATATGGCCTGTTATGTCACTTAATTGACAAGCCGAAGTGGAATATGATATGATTTTTTTCAGAACAACTTCAAAGCTGTTCTTTTCAACAAAATAAACCAAACATCAACAAAGTTGTAGTCTTCAAGATCAGCGTGTGCCCAGTCCTGGAAGGGAAAGTATTGCCAGTGGGAAATGTGGGAAATGTTTCCTAAGGTGCACCATTTTTCAGAAACTGCAATGTGAGGAAAACACTTTCTGGTTTCATTTGCTTCAACAGCTTTTACACACATTTATTTAGAATAAAATAGTTCAAGTTAGAAGGTACCTACAGTGGTCATCTAAGTGTACTGGTTTGAGGGTTAAAAACAGAACCCTCCAGAACAGATTGTTAGATCCCCCTCCCTTAATATAGGGAGAGAGTATAAACAAATTTTAGAAGTTCAATAAATTGTAATTTTATTTAAATCAGAATAAGTTCAAAAGAGGGAAACAGAATAGCGACAACCTCCTTAGTGGAGGAAAAATTAATTTGGTGAATACAGTGTAAGGGAAAACTATACACAGAAGACAATTTGGTGAAATTCGGGCCTCCAGTCGCTTGGGGACGCTCGCTGTAAGCGTCAGCAACAAGCGGTCACACCCGGCTGCTTTTACATCAGCATCGTGATGGAAGTAAAGGAAAACAAAGATGGCGTGGGCCAGTCACGCGTTCCTCCACCGCGCACCGAGCGCCTGGAGATCGGACCCCGTCTCACGTCCCGTTCCCCAGTAACAATTAACAAAAGCTTAACTAGCGACTAGCAAGTAGGAGAGCAGATCAGGCAGGGGAGCTTGCGGCTGCGCGCAGCATGCACAATGCAGGCCTCTTCCTGTTCCTCCTGCTGGCTGGCTCCCCGCTTCCTGTCCCTTGGTCCTTCCTACCGTGGTGTAGAGGGGAGTGGTTTGGGAAATACATCAGTTCCTGGGTCCTTAAAGCATTAACCCAACACACTAAGCCAGCTACCTGATCATTTCAAGGACTGACAAAATCTTCACGTTTGACCACCTCTCTAGGAATCCTGTACCGCAATCTGTGTGATGAAATGCTTCCTAATGACCAAATACCAGGGCGAATAGATCAACATATTCCTCTCCATTTCTTCTCAGGAATGTGTAAATGAAGTCACCCCTCAGCCTCCTCTTTTCTGAAATAGAGAAGCCCCGCCTCACTCTGCTGTTGTCTTATTTCCTTCATAGGACAGCTTGCAAATC
This sequence comes from Phoeniculus purpureus, assembly GCA_028565055.1. Lineage (NCBI taxonomy): Eukaryota > Metazoa > Chordata > Aves > Bucerotiformes > Phoeniculidae > Phoeniculus > Phoeniculus purpureus. The sequence continues at coordinate 11,599 of JAOXOE010027915.1, read as the reverse complement.
ATAGCTGACCGTATGATAGTAACTGTCGCTGACATGAATACACATGCACTTGTGTATACTGGGTTCTTATTTTCCATATTCATACAAAAACATTTTGAATTAAATTATCTAAAGACAAAAATAAAAACAAACCACAAACTAGGTAAGACTTCAAAAGTCTCAAACAAATATGATCTGAAAAGAATCTGAGTTGTATAAGGCAAAGCAGAAGACCACAGAAGTTGTGAAATCTTACAAGTTTGGAAAGATAAAATTACCTGAGAAAATAAAACTGATAGCAAAAAAAAAGCCACATTAAAATATTTTCATAATGTCAATATTTTTCCTCTACTTGCGATATGCATTGTCATAGTATCCTAGAAAAACCTGTCTTTAGAAAAGCCAGATAACAAGAAGAAGACAGAAGCAGAAAAACAAAAATGCGGTTTTAGTATCTCTCTGGTATTGACAGAACCACCTTCCCCTCACCCTCAGGCAAAACTGTTGGTAAATATATATAAAAGACTATCCTGTCATTCTAACTTATTTCCCTCAGGTCCACTGTCAGAATTCCCTGTGCTATGCCCCCATTATGTTGTTATTACAAGGTGCTGCCCTGACCTGGCACATGGAATATAGTGGTATTAACATGAGATTTTTTCCTACTTGAGCAGAACATGCTGTGGGAGTGTCTTCTGTAGATAAATGATTGTGGGTTAAATAAATAAAAAAAACCTCCAGTTTTTTTACCGTGACTTAGATACTTTCATACTATTAATCAACTAATGTCATTTGGGACCTGTAAATTTTTACACGTTGTTTGAGAAATTCCTTGAAATACTGTGTAATAAATGAGATATTACATGGGGAATTCTTTGAGACTCTTAGGAAAAAAAATCTTACTTAAGATTTTCAGTAATGAGCTCACTATAAATCTACACAATTCATTGCTAAAGAAATTCGTTGATGACATTCAGCTGGAGATAAATGCCAAGGGTAGAGACAGATCAGAGCATTGAAAGGGAAAAGCTGAATTATCTGACAATAAATTGTCAGTGTCATAGGTGTATGCATTTGTATATTAACTGTTCATCAACACCAGGTTGTCAGCTATGCAGTAACAGTTTAATTTCACTACATATAATCTTTGGGCATATAATTACAGACAGAAAAATACTAATAGCATTGTGCTGTGCATGCTAGTGTACTGTCTAGACGTTTGGGCAATTCAAACTAACAGGGTGATCAAAGATATGGAGATGATATGAAATGGAAAAGAGATCTATAAAAGAGTATAGGTGATCTGTGTTTAGTGATGGGTATGGAAAACAGATAGTCTTTGATGAATCTAAGAGCAATGATACTTCAAAAAAGCCTTTCCATGGAAATTTTTATTAATTCCAAAATGTTTCTGAGAACTCCTAATAATGAGAAGGTTGGTGTCAGTGATGGAGGAGTTTCCTTTTCAAGCACACTTTGGTAGAAATGGCTGCCCATTCTTGGCAACTCTGAGCATCCTGGACTCAGAGGTTTATCACTGTGAAGACAGAAGTGCATAGATAATGCAAAGCATATCTACATGTACAATAGAGGAGAATTAGTGGATTTACAAGTAGGTACCATGAAGCATATATGCCATCACTGAACTATTAGGCAGTCATAATTAACTATTTTCTGTCTTTTTCAATTTTCATTCCATTTTACTATTCTCTTTCTTCTTGCCATTGCATGAAATCTAATTGGGACAGAAGGTATTTTTGGTTTTTTATGACCTCACCTGTATTTGAAGCACCCTAAGACATTATTGAACACAATAAATTAATAAAATTGAGCAGGAAATATTGCAAAAACATTCTCTCCTTTGGAACATCTTAACTTCTATAACTGTTTATGAGCAGCAATACCATGAGAAAAGCCTAAAACTTCCCGATACAATTTCAGGTTTGTTCAGTAGTGAACAATAATAGAGTCTGATACTTAGAAAAAAATTTGACAAAAGCAGTCTAAGCATGTTCCTAGACTTAGGTAAACGCTCAGAGACTTCTTTACTCTTCTTAGAAAATACACTTCACGTGCAGGTATTCTTTATAGGAAACTAAATTTCTCAGAATAAAGAGTCTTCATAGCAGAAAAAAGCTTTAAAATGGAAGCATAGTTTGCAGTAGTTCCTTGTAAGATCTGTGCTGTACTTTAAAGCCTCTCATAGCCTTTTGCTATGAGCTCTAAGTAAGATATTCCAGTACCTGTGGTAATTAAAACTATGAACTTTTTTAAAGCAGCTGATCACAACACAGCGCTAAACAGGTCACATGGCATCTTTCATATAAACACTGTATCATAGACTGTGCCTCAGATCATGCGTGATCTTTCTGAAATACCAAAGAACACCCTAAATAGTAAAGGAGATTTTGCTCCACAGCTTTTAAAGTATCTGGTAAAAAACATACTTCACTTCTCCATTCTTTTTGATTTCTTAAGACATGCAGGATATGAGATATATTTTTATTTAGAAGTAACATGTAGCTGAATACTGCAGCGAATGCAGCTCCCAAGTTAACAGAGGTGTCCCCAGAAGTTCCATAATTGCAAACATGTAATTATGCACAGTTACAGGCTGCTATTAAGTCTAATTTGGACAAGTAATCACATCTTCAGAGCATATACGATGGTTTTATATATAAGATGGATTTTTTTTTTCAGTCTTAATATGTCCCCTTGCTTTGTGAAATTCAATATCACGGAGAATTTCTATCTCTTTCTCTTGGGTTATTTAATTATCAGCTGGAGTGCTGGTTTTGCATACAAACACAGATGAACATATCTCTACAGGAATTCTTGGTGTTTTTTTCGAGGGCTGGGAAGGAGCAAGTAAAGGAGGAAGAGAAAAGAGCCCAGACAGGTAAATCCACAAAGAAGAAAAGGCAATGAACATGATGTTGGCTTTAACATTTCCTATACGTTGTGCAATTAGGAGCAGAAGATGTAGTTCCACCTGTAGCTTTTTTATAGTGTGTGCTTGTGCAGTAACTGCTACTCAGAGTGGCTTGATGAGTTCTCTTAACTTTAGTATGTCTTAGCCAATCAAGTCCTAGAGAAATATCTTCCTAGAGACCATCTCTCTGTGTGATGCACTCAGCAGAGAGACCTGTGCCTGAAAAGCCTTGTAACCTGCCTGTGATAGATAGAATGAACTGAGAGTAGACAACACACCGTTAGCATTCTTCCAAGCTGCATAGGACCAGGTTTGGGAGATAGGAATGTTGCTGGAAAGTAGGATTAATCTCTGGTTGGTAACTTTTAACTACACAGATTAGCTACTTGTTTCTAAAGAGATAAAAAGTACAAGTACTATAGGAGGAGCTGTCAAATGCTATTGTGCAACTAAAAATACATAATGATTAAGAAATTCTTGTCTTATGTTGACCTTCAGAAGTCTGTCCCTAGCAGACTGTGTGAATTATTACATTAGTCAGAGTGACACCCTGTGACTCACACATCATCAGGTTAGAGAAAATATATGTAGGCGCACATGTGTGTTTTTTCTAACAGTTGCAAACATGACAGCCCTTTAACGTTACGATTTTTTCCTGCATTAGCAAAGACATAATATAACTAATCTCATAACATTACTTTTATGACATTCTGATCTATAAACCAAACGTGTATTGGTGTTTGCAGCTCTATACATCTAAGCATACAAAATCTCACAAAGCTATATATACAGACTGTCATATGGCTGATTTTATTTGTTATGGAATAACTCATATTCCATTAAATTATTAAAGTTATATTTATTACAGGGGTCACTGGTGTTACTGCCAATTGTCAAAAATTTGTTTCCTGTTGTTGATTTTCATGCATAAGAAACACAGCGTTGCTGGACAGATGCCAAAACTCCATCAATCTCTCTAGGCTACGTTGCCCTCCAGCTGCCTACCATGCAAGGGGGAAATTTAAAATTACAGCATGAATTGCAGCTCTTTAAATAGCAACCTGTTCCAGCATCTCACCACTTTCACAGTAAAGAATTTGTTCCTCATGTCCTAGCTAAATCTCCCCTCTTCAAGTTTATAGCCATTTCCCCTTGTTCTCTTGCTATGCACCTAAAAAGCCCTACTCGACCTTTTTTTGTAGACCCCCTCCTCATATATTGGAAAGTTCTCATAAGGTCACCTCAGAAACTCCTCTTTGCTAAACTGAACAGCCTGTCCTCACAAGAGAGGTGCTCCAGCACTCTGATAATTTTAATTGCTCTCCTCTGAACACTTCCAGGAAGAAGGATTTTTCTATATCCTTCTTACGCTGAGGACTCCAGAGCTGGTCACAGCACTGCGGTACTGGGCAGAGTACTGCATGGTACCCTCTCACAAGCGCAGAGTAGAAAGGGAGAATCATCTCCCTCAAACAACTATCAATGCTTCTTTTGCTGTTCCCCAGGGCAAGTTTGTGTTTCTGGGCTGCAAGTGCACAGTGGTGGCTCCTGTTAAACTTCTTGCCCACCAACACCTCCAAATCCTTATTCTTAGGGCTGTCCTTAATACTTTATCTTCCCAATCTGTATTTGTCCATGGGATTGCCTCAACCCAGGTGCAGAACCTTGCACTTGCCATTCTTGAACTTCATGCAGTTTGAACTTCAAGCCAAATTCTTGAGCCTGTTTAGGTCCCTCGGGATGGCCTCCCTTCCCTCCAATGTGTTGACTTCACCACACAGTTTGGTGTCATCAGTCAGCTCACTGAGGGTGCATTCAATTCCTCTGTTCATGTCCCTGACAAAGATGTTAAATAGCACTAGTCTGTGTATCAACCCTTGAGGAACACCACTCATCACATCTCTCCATTTGGACACTGAGCCATAGATCACAAATCTTTTGGGGTGACCACCCAGCTAGCTCCTTATCCAATGAGTGGTCCATCCATCGACTCTGTATTGTTCCAGTTTAGAGAACAATCCATGTTGTTCCAGAATGTCATGAGGGACATTGTCGAATGCATTGCACGGGTCCAGGTGGATGACATCTGCTTCTCTGCCTTTGTCCACCAAGGCTGTGACCCCATTGTAAAAGGCCATCGAACAGTTCAGGCAGGACTCACCCTTGGTGAAACCATGTTGGCTGCCACTAATCACTCCTTTATTATCTGCTTGCCCCAGCAGAACCTTCAGGAAGATGTGCTCCATGATCCTTCAGAATCTTGCCAGGCACAGAGGTGAGACTGACTGGTCTGTAGTTCCTTGGGTCTTTTCTTCCATTTTTTTATAATGGAGGTTGTGTTTCCCTTTTTCCAGTCAGAGGGAACTTCACCAGACTGTCATTACTTTTCAAATGTGAGGGACAGTGACTTTGCAACTTCATCTGCCAGCTCTTCCAGGAGCCATAGGTGAATCCCTTCTGGTCCAACAGACTTGTTCACATTCAGGTTCTTTAGGTGAACCTGGCACCTACCCATCTATCCAGCCCATCTAGATCTCTCTGTAGTGCCTGCCTACCCTGAAGCAGATCAATACACATGACCATCTTGGTGTAGTCTGCAACCGTACTGAAAGTGCACTTGAATTTCTCATCTAAATAATCAATAAAGATATTAAACAAAATACTCAGCCCTCGGGAGCCAACTGGACTTAATTCCATTCGCCAGCACAGTTTGGGTCTCCCTGTCAAGACAGTATTTAACCCAGCAGAACGTATGCCTGTCCAAATCAGGAATGGCCAGTTTTTCCAGAAGATTTCTGTGGGAAGTGGTGTCAAGAGCTTTATTGAACAACATACATCCCACTGAAAGACAAATTTATAAAACTTGTTTGTGAAAAATCCAGACATTTTTCCATTTCTTGGGAAGAACTTTCAAAATACAAGACTTTCTAATCTCCCCCCTTCATCTTTCTTCTCTCTTTCACAGTCGGTACTTTTTCCTAAGGTCCAAAATTATGTAATAAAAAGGGAAAATAAAAAACATTAAAGATCAATGTCTTCTTTCTCTGCAGTGGCTGTCTTGTTGAGAAATTAATATGAAGATCACCATAAATAAAAGATAAAAGAAGGTGTGACATTTGAAACAAAATATTAACACCAGGCACAAAATGATGTATCAAAGTGTGACCAAATTAACCCCTTGGGATAAACGCAGTCCTCATTTACGTTGCATATGAAAACAGATAGTGAAAAATAATGCCTCTGTGAGTTGTGTGCATACTTACATGTGTATGCGTGGAAAACACAGTGGTTGCACACCAGTTTCACCTTTCTCTCCGCATCCATCACATTGTCCTCACAGATATATAGAATCAATGTATATTTGTGGATGCTTTCATTATATACATGTATGATATGTTCCCATATATGGTGGCCACAAAAGATGTGAGAATTAAAAATGTTGGAAAGACAATGCTATTTATGTGTCTGTAAACCCCAATAAGATGTATAAAGAAAAGAGGTATAGCATATAAATATAATTAAATAAACATGCAAAAGTGAATATACATTTTTCTACGTCTCAGCACAGTACACATTTGCACAAATACACATCCTGTCTGCATGTGTTTGTGTACATATGTGTTTTGTATCTTCTATGTTTGTGTTTATGTATATAGACATGATTAAACAGAAATTATAAACATACACTTAAGAACACACAAATGCATGTAGGCTTGTCATGCACCATTCAGAAACCCTGAGAGAACTACTATGTGTGTTTCCTGTCTTCTTGTTACTCTTTAGTTGACACCTGCAAAAGATTTTAAGTTGGCTTCCCTTCTGAGCTGTACAGGAGAGTAATTACTTATTATCATATGCAGGGATGCTAACTTGTTATCTTGCTAGCAGGTGCAGAAGACAGAATCTACTTATTCTTCACATTTTCACTCAAAAAAATACACAGAAAAACAGGTTTTCCATTAAGATTTACACCAATTATTTTTGCTAGCTTATTCTTGATTAGATTAATGTTGGTGCAAAGCCCTGTTTAGAAACTGTGTCTTTGGCATCCCTCAAAACAGCTGTTAAAAGCATAGCCTTTAGAAAAGTGTCCCATCCTACAAAGCAAACAGATCTTATAACTGCTTAGATGTCAATTTTTTAAAAAATAAGAATAATGACATAAAAGAAGGAAAGAACTCAGACTATAACTACAGCAGACATTTAAGCTGAAACATAGGGAGAGCTATTTGACTTTTACATAAGCATTCAGAGTAGAACAGGAAGCCTTGCCAACTAGTAGGTTGGCACTTTCCTTGAAATAATACAGTATCTGATGGCTTTTTTACTGAACTGAGGTAAATTTAAAATTTGCATCAATCGGCATTTATTATCAGAGCATTATCATTAAGAAGTCTGTTAGCTCTGCTCTGAAAATGAAGAAATTCCAAGAGAACGATATTTAATGCTGATTAATGAGGTATATAATGTGTATATAGCAGTGTAAGTGTAAATGTATGGATATGTGTATTTTCATTTATTTGGACAAGAGGTAGAAGTAGGGACAATATAGGCTAATTCCAATTAAATTTTTAACTAACTGTAGTAGGATAGTGTGTGGGCCAAGAAAGAATCTGGTGTATGACAAATAGGCTAGTATTTATTTAAAGTAAAAAAGAACTCTCAATGTTCATAATATATGATCTTACACAACAGGCCATGCAGCATTTGATAAATTATGGAGAATAAGAATTTATGCAGAAAAGATGTGCTGTGTGTATTTTGATATAAATTCCAAGAATACATTTTCATGACATGACCATTATTTTCTCACATAACACTGCAAGGAGAAATAATTATTAGGCTAGATATTATGCATCTAAAGCAAAAAAAAAAAAGCAAACAAAAAAATTGAACCAACCAACAAAAACCAAACAAAATCCCAAAAGAATATTTTTATAATTTTTCCTTTCATCTCCATGAATCACCCTTACTATAACAGTAATCTTTTGAGATTTTTGTAAATTTTAATATGACTTATTCCTTGTGTATCATCTTTCTTCTTGAATATGATTTCTACTGGAAATGATGGAATACAGTAATGTGAACATAGTCACTATGTACATAGAATAATAGAATGGCCAAGGTTGAAAGGGACCTTAAAGATCATCTAGTTTCAAGCCCCTTGCATAGGCAGGGACACCCTCACTGGATCAGGTTACTCAAGACCCCATCCAACCTGGCCTTCAACACTTCCAGAGATGGGGCAGCCACAACGTCCATTGGCAACCTGTTCCAGCATCTCACCACTCTCAAGGGAAAGAATTTGTTCCTCATGTCCTACCTAAATGTCCCCTCTTCAAGATCCCTTTGTCCTCTTGCTCTGCACATGTGTAAAAAGCCCTAACCTAGCTTTCTTGTAGGCCCCCTTCAGATATTGGAAGGGGGTTATAAGGTCACCTTGGAGTCCCCTCTTCTCCAGGCTGAACAACCCCATCTTGTTCAGCCTGTCCTCACAGTGGACAAGGTCTCTCTGGATGGCCTCCCTTCCCTCCAGTGTGTTGACTTCACCACATAGTTTGATGTCACCAGCCAGCTCACTGAGGCTGCATTCAATTCCTCTGTCCATGACCCTGACAAAGATGTTAAATAGCACTGGTCTGCATACTAACCCTTGAGGAACATGACAGTCTCTAATTATTTGCCCACAAAAAAGTCCTTTTATAAAAAAGAGGAGTTATTACTGCTATTTCACGTGTGGGACAGCTAAGGAAAAGTAACCCAACCACTTGGAGGTGCTTCTAGGTTGAAGAGAGACAACTTCACTTTTTCATTTTCTAGGTCAGAGGCACATTGTGGTTTTTGTTGATTTGGTAGTTGGTTCTTATTCTAAGGTATTTCCAAGACAGGTATCTTGCACAATTTTTCCACAATGAGCAAGATGAGCAGTTGAGATAAGCAGCACTGTTCCAGATGAAAGAGCATACACATCTTCAGCATTCTGTGATTTTATCTGTGCTTTTTCTTACAACAGAATATTGACAATGCTAAGTACCTGGATCACAAAAAAAGCCCCACAAAACACACACACAAAAAAAAACTATTTCACAAAAGGGTTTATAAATATGTCACCTCTAATTCAGCTCTCCTAAGAAAGAAAAAGATTGTTCTAGGGAAGTATTGTGAACTTGCCCTGCATTTATACTCCTGCCTAAGTCGTCTGCCAGGAGAATGGTGCTACTGTAGGTAGATCTTTGATCTGACCCAGTGCAGGTAATTTTACATAAAAATGGCTGAAAAATGTATGTTGATTGACTTGAAACAGAATAAAGAATGAAAATCAATTCATTCAGGGAGATCAAGACTTGGAATGTACACAGATGGAAAAAAATTATGAACCATGTGAGAAAAGGCCTTGCTCTTTCAAAGAAAACACAAAGTTATGGATAGTGCATTTTATTTTATTTTTTCTTCTCCTGTCCATCTCTCAGTTGTTTCCATTCTTATGCAAAGTATGTCAACATATGTAAATTGTCCATCTCATTCTTGTGCTAAAGATGCTAGTAGTTACACCAACGCTTTCACTTTCAGCACCATGATACAACACTGCTCCCTGTAGTCAGCAGTCTACAAGGAGAATGAAGCATTCATTCATCCCTCAAGGCCTGCTCTGGTGCAACATGGATTGTTCTAGACAGCAAAAACTATTACTGAGTTCATGAAGTCTTCCCTGCTTTGTTGTACACTTTGCCTGTTACATCCCACTGAAATACACCTTCGTACTGGATTCACTACCTAATAAATACACTCTTTATACCAATACGTGATGCTTATGACTGTAAATCACATGTATCTCCATATATATGTATAATATAATAATAGAAACATTATACATTGGAAAAATGGAAAAAAAAAAGCGACACAAAGAGATACTGCCCAGAATAGAGGTCACGTTATTCGTGCACACAAAAGGCAAGTAGAACATCATTGCTGTAACTCGTCTGTTTACAAAGCAACAATTAGCAGCTTTGACTATGCTAAGAAAGTGCAGTTCTTGATATCAGTTAACTGAGATAAATAATGGAAAATCAAAATAAAGTTACTGCTCTCGCTGGAATGACGAAATTATGTATGGGAGCATGTGTATGATTTTGCATTTTTATTACGAGTACTACAGAATACTTTAAAAACTCTTTTTCATAAAAGAAGTCAGATCTGTACAGTGCTGTGTACAGATTGCTTATAGGAAGACTATTTCTTGCCATGACACTGTAGTTATTAAGTGTAAAATGCAGTGTAAAGAGCTAGAATTTGTTTTTTATTCTATCTGCTCTCCCTACAGGCATTACCTATTGCCAGGTAGAAAAAATATTGGCATTTTTCTCTCTGAAGGAAGCACATGGATCTTGCTATTCTGAGATCAGAAATTCAGTTCATTGTTCTTCGGAAAACATTTTCAAGATGACATTTCTAAAGAGGGCCTTCTGGAGTGTGGTTCATGGACTCTTATAAAATGTCTTCATCTAAATGAAAAGGAATGTCTTTTATCTTTAGGAAGAGCAATCAGAGGAAACCAGGACCACAGACAACCAGCAACATGAAAGAACAGGAAGTAAAACAGTATCCCTTTCTTAATGTGAGTGTATCAACACCATATGTTTGCAACTTCTATTTTATCATCATATATGTTTTTCTTAACAGCTATGTATGAAAGCACATGCCAAACGGATGATGAGTCAACCTTTCTTTTTTAGAAGCATGGGACTAGCATTTAAAAGACTGTGTCTTGTGCAGTACCACTAAGTAATTCCAGATTTCATAAAACATCAGTTACCAAATGATAATGTCATCTCCTTCTTTACATTGCAATAAAAATATTTTTCAGATAAATAGTGAACTGCATGTCATCAAAATTTGTTTTTAAAATCAACTAATGTGATATGTTCCATGTTTATCAATGGTGTGGGTGCTTTTAATATCTTTGTCTGAACTTACAGCAATTTTCTGTATTTCATAAACGTTTAGTGATCTCTAAGGTGTTGCAAACATACTGTGCATTTGGTCACTCATTTAATAAAAATTCATTTTCTACAGGTTTTGGCCAAAATACTTAGAAAGGATTTTGGACAGGCCTTAGGCAACCTGGTCTAGTGAGATATCTCTGCCAATGGCAGGGAAATAGATGATCTCTGAGGTGCCTTCCAACCTAAAGCATTTAACGATTCTATGATTTGACTTCATTCTCCCGCAATTTGGTATTACCATAATCATGTGCCAAAAAAACTGGCATTAACATATTTAGGAAATGTAAAATATCTCCTCAAACACTGGACAAAAGAAGCAGCTCAGCACTCTTGCCAACTCAATATGCTCAGTGATCTCTAAAATTCATTCCTAAGGTTGTCAATAAGATCAGCCTCATAGCAAGTGCACTGTGGTTCCTGTTCAGGCTTCCATGATCGTTAATAATAGGTACCAACACCTTCTCTATCCAGAAGAATTATAGGGTCAAATAAGTAAACAATTCTTTTGGTTAGAAAACACTTTTAAGGTCATAAAGTCTAACCACTAACCCAGAAATGCTGAGTCACCACTGGCTCATCCTTCAACACCACATCTACCTGTCTTTTATCATATCATAGTATCATAGTATCATAGTATTACCAGGGTTGGAAGGGACCTAATAGATCATCAAGTCCAACCCCTACC